>LBNU01006144.1:66455-88863 GCA_014162995.1 Artemisia annua | reverse complement strand
TTAAAACAGGACTAGGTTATGGTGTTGAGTATAGTAGCTCAGAAGAGAACCCAACTAGTGACAAGGAACAAGAAAGTTCAGAGGAACTCTCAACTAGTGAATTTGAAACTTGCTCAGAAGAAAACAGATCTAGTAGTGAGGAACCCATTAGCCCAACACCTCCTGAATTTAAGAAAGATGAGGGGTATCATGCAGTTCCTCATGCCACTGGAAGTTTTAAACCACCTAGGAAAGATGTTTCTTGTTATGGAGTAGACAATCTAGAGTTTAGGAATAAACTTAAGGGTCAATCTAATCCAAGTTCATCTGAAGAAAAAGTTGAGATTCCTAAGGATGATACACATAAAAGGAATGATAGGGATTCAAGGAATGCAAACAATGATAAAAGTTTTTCTAAAGTTTTTCCAAAACCAGCAGTATTCTCAAACTTTTCTTAAAGAACTGCTAGTCACTCAGCAGTACCTTCACAAAATTCTTTTCAAAATACTGCTAACTTTAGAAATTCTTTTAATCATTCACCTAGAGGTCATACTGGTTATGGCTATAAACCTCAAAGAACAGGATTTGGGTCAATGAATCAAAAATTATGCTTTGTTTGTTATAGTCCGAATCACTTGATAAAAGATTGTAACTTACATTCAGATTACTTAAGTCAATACCCAAAGACTAAATCTGCTCAACATAGGCCAACAGAGACAAAACCAGTTTCACACAAACCAGTTTGGAGTTACTCAAATAGGGTCAACCATAGTAATTTCACAAAAACCTATAGGTACCCTCAACAGAAAAGATCTTTTTCCAAACAACCAGTACCTTCATGTCACACTTTTCAAGGTACTTGTAAGCCAAAAACAGTATTCTCTCAAAGTACTGTTAGGAGATTTTCACCCAATCAAGGTACTGCTCATAAAAGGCCTTACAGAAGAGTCCCTAAACCACAGACCTCAACACAAAAAGTTAAAACAATCTGGGTCAAGAAGGAAAGTACTGCTGGGGACCAACCAGTACTTTCAGAATGTATAGGTGGAAAGGAACATATTGCTGAAAAAGAAAGTTGTTTTTCTAACAAAGATCAAGTTTTAAAACATAAGAAAGTAATTGATCATGTTTACAAAAATAGTGGAAATTACATACTTAAAGACTTTAAGTATGTGACTCCACAAGGGGAACACAAGTCAGTAATGGCTTGGGTTCCTAAAAGAAACTAACTTTCTTATCATTGTGCAGGGCAACCCAGAAGAGGAGCTAAAGGATCATTTAATTGTTGATAGTGGTTTCTCTGGAAGCATGACAGGAGAAAAGGAGATTCTGTCAGATTTTAAGCCATACTTTGGAGGAAAAGTTGCTTTTGGGGATGATGCTACTAGAGGAAGAATTACTGGAAAAGGAACTATCAAGACAGGAAAGATTGATTTTGAAAATGTTCGTTATGTGAAAGAGCTCAAGTTCAATCTCTTATCAGTCTCTCAGATATGTGACAAGAAGTACCCTATGTTGTTCACTGATACAGAATGTCTTATTCTATCCCTTGAGTTTAAGTTTGAAGATGAAAACTTGGTAATTTTAAGGGCACCAAGACACAATGATGTGTATATTATTGATATGAAGAATATTATCTCCTCTGAGAAAGCTACATGTTTGGTAGCAAAGGCAACACTTGAAGAAGCACATCTATGGCACAAAAGATTAGGTCATGTGAATGTCAAGAACATCAACAAGCTGGTCAAAGGCAACTTAGTTAGAGGTTTACCTTCCAAAAGTTTCAAGACTGATCATTCATGTTTGGCTTGCAAGAAAGGTAAACAACATAAAGCTTCATGTAAGAATCTTGGGGAAAGAACAGTTAGAGAACCTTTGGAGTTGTTGCATATGGATTTATTTGGACCTGTTTCTGTTTCAAGCCTTAACAAGAAGAAGTACTGCTTAGTTGTGACAGATGATTGCAGTCGTTTTAGTTGGGTCTTTTTCTTGGGATTTAAAGATTAAACTTTTGATGCTATTCATGATTTAATAATATCCCTGGAAAATCAATCAAGACTCAAGGTAAACAGCATAAAGCTTCATGTAAGAATCTTGGGGAAAGAACAGTTAGAGAACCTTTGGAGTTGTTGCATATGGATTTATTTGGACCTGTTTCTATTTCAAGCCTTAACAAGAAGAAGTACTGCTTAGTTGTGACAGATGATTGCAGTCGTTTTAGTTGGGTCTTTTTCTTGGGATTTAAAGATTAAACTTTTGATGCTATTCATGATTTAATAATATCCCTGGAAAATCAATCAAGACTCAAGGTTAGAGGTATTAGATGTGATAATGGGACTGAATTCAAGAACAAGCTTATGGATAATTTTTGTGCCAACAAAGGAATCAAGAGGGAGTTTAGCATTGCTAGAACTCCTCAGCAGAATGGAGTTGCAGAAAGGAAGAACAGAAACTTGATAGAAGCAGCAAGAACAATGCTTGCAGATTCTCTCTTACCTATTTAGTTTTGGGCTGAAGCAGTAAGTGCTGCTTGCTATATTTTGAATAGAGTTTCTATCACCAAACCTCAGATGAAGACACCCTATGAATTACTAATGGGCAGGAAACCTAGTATAAGCTTTATGAAGCCTTTTGGATATCCTCTTACTATCCTTAATACCATTGATAACTTGGGAAAGTTTGATGGCAAGTCTGATGAAGGATATCTATTGGGTTATTCTACAAATAGTAAAGGTTTTCGAGTGTATAATAAGATTACAAAGAAGGTTCAAGACTGTCTCCATGTTGAATTCCTTGAAGATCAAACAAACCAAAGAGGTAAAGGTCCTGATTGGATGTTTGACCTTGATGTATTGACTCTTTCAATGAACTATGTGCCTGTTAGGGAGGAGAATCAAGTTGTTCATTCAGAAGAAGAAGATTCACAGTTCATAGTTCATGGTGTTAATGCAAGTTCTACAGCTGTTCCATATACAGAGTCTATTCCTGTTAACAAGAAGCAAAGTACTGTTGATTCAACTCCCATAATCTCTGATGAACAACAAGCCATTCAAGATGAACTCAATAGGATGCTTTTTCAAGAAACACTTGCAAAGTCCTATGAAGATGAACAAAGACGAGCTTATGAAGCAGAGAAGACAAAGGGAAAATCTAAAAATTCATCTGACAGTACTTTGGACAACAGCACTTTGGATCCCAGTACTTTGGATCAAAGTACTGCTGCTCCATTTGAAAGTACTTCTGGGGGGGTCAATTCAAACACTTGGACAAATACTGATGATTGGCCTGGTCCATCCATGCCTCCTTTTGAAGAATCAGATGATGAGCTGCAAGAAGAAGGAATTTTCTCTAAGCAAGGTCCTGATTTCACAAATTTGGAAGATGATCTTACTGTACCAACTACTCACACTTCAAGAGTACATAAGAATCATCCTACAAATAAGATTATTGGTTCTCCTACTTCTGGTGTTCTTACAAGGTCTAAAGCTAAAAATACCATCAAGCCTCATAATGCTTTGCTTAGATTTGTTTATAAACAAAACAGGATGAACCATAAGGATCAACAGACTTGTTTGTTTGCTTGTTTCATCTCTCAAGAAGAACCCAAGAATATAGCTCAAGCTTTAACTAAAGAAAGCTGGGTTGAAGCTATGCAAGAAGAACTTCTACAGTTTAAGCTTCAAGAAGTTTGAGTCTTATGTGATTTACCTGATGGCATGAAGGTAATTGGTACAAGATGGGTCTTCAGAGTCAAAAGAGATGAAAAAGGTAGTGTCATCAAGAACAAAGCAAGATTGGTTGCCCAAGGATATAGACAAGAAGAAGGAGTGGATTATGATGAAGTATTTACTCCTGTAGCAAGAATTGAAGCAATCAGATTATTCCTTGCCTTTGCCTCTTATATGAGATTTCCAGTTTATCAAATGGATGTCAAGAGTGCCTTTCTTTATGGCAAGATTACAGAAGATGTCTATGTTAAACAACCTCCTGGTTTTGAAGATCCTGAACATCCAAACAAAGTCTATAAAGTTTTCAAAGCATTGTATGGTCTTCATCAACCCCCTAGAGCTTGGTATGAAAGACTCTCAAATTTTCTATTACAACATGACTATAGGAGAGGAGCCATTGATAAGACTTTGTTCATAAAAAGAGACAAAAAGGATATCATGCTTGTTCAAGTGTATGTGGATGATATTATCTTTGGAGCTACAAAACAGTCCATGGTGAAAGAGTTTGAAGAACTTATGCAAAAAGAATTTCAAATGAGTTCAATGGGTGAGTTAACTTTCTTTTTAGGGCTTTAAGTTAAACAGTCGAGTACTGGTATCTTCATAAGTCAAGATAAGTATGTCACTGACATTCTTAAGAAGTTTAACCTCAATACTATCAAGCCAGTCACTACACCCATTAAATCTTCAAATTCACTTGGTAAAGATGAAGATGGAAAACCAGTGGAAGTCAAGCTTTACAGATCTATGGTTGGGTGTCTCATGTACTTAACTGCATCAAGACCTGATATCATGTTTGCTGTTTGTCTATGTGCAAAATATCAAGTTTCACCCAAAGTTTCTCATATGAATGTTGTCCAAAGAATTTTTGCCTATCTCAAGCATCAACCTAAGTTAGGATTGCGGTATCCTAAGGAGTCCCCTTTTCACTTGGAAGCTTTTTCAGATAGTGATTATGCTGGAGATAATTTTGATAGAAGATCAACCACTGGTGGATGCCAATATCTTGGAAGAAGATTAGTCTCTTGGCAATGTAAGAAACAAACAATTATAGCAACCTCATCTACTGAAGCAGAATATGTTGCAGCTGCAAGTTGTTGTGGACAAGTACTGTGGATGCAAAATCAACTGTTGGACTATGGATTCAATTTCAAGAATACTCCTATCAACATTGATAATGAGAGTACTATTTGTATTGTGAAGAATCCAGTTTATCATTCCAAGACTAAGCACATTCAGATTAGGCATCATTTTATTCGAGATTGTTATGAGCACAGATTGATTAATGTTGTCAAGATTCATACAGATGATAATGTAGCAGATTTACTCACAAAAGGCTTTGATGTTTCAAGATTCAAGCATTTGGTGGTAAGTATTGGTATGATCAATTTTTAGGCTATTTTTGAGGGGAGGCATTAATAGTTAGTCATATTTTGAGGGGAGGCTACATATATCATTCAAAAGAAAAGAACTTCTATTCATTAAAAGTTAAAGTACATTCATCTTCAAGACCACAGTCATTACATCAACAGAGATACAAGATCAAGCAAACCTACAACCTACATAAACTACTCCATAGGCTTTTTCCCTTTGCCCTAGTAGTTGTGCTTTGCCTTCTAAGCTTTTCTCTTTTCATCAAAAGATGCTTGCATTTTTGGACAAGCAAGGAAAAGCACTTGCATTGGAGGTTTCTCTAGTCTTGCATGCTTCTCTTCCATAGGAATCTTCAGGTTCTTCAGGGCAGCCTCTAAAGCTTGGTTCAAGGCTCTTGGCAGTTCTTTGGATAGTGTTGTAGCTGGAGCAGCAGTTGGTGCCTTTCTCTTAGAGTTCCTCTGGTTTGAGCTTGATGCAGTAGGAGGAAAGTAATCACTCCATCCTGGCTTTGAGTCTAAATCAGAATTAGAGTCAAAATTATACTCAATCTCTGTGTCACTAGAGTCATCAGATGAGATATAAACCAATGGAAAGTTGCTCATGGTGAAGTTATGGTTTTGAAAGATGAAGATAAGTTTTTGAAACTTTTGATATGTTTTTGTGATGAAGTAAAGTGTGTATGAAGGGTCTTTTTATAGGCAAATGGGTTTTGGATGCTGAAAGTACTGTTTAACGGCTATAATGAAGGTACTGCTTTGCTGACGTTGGAAGTACTGTTACTATTCAAACGGTAACAAAAGTGTGGTAAAAATTATTTGGTTTTCTTGGAAAGAAATAAGGGCTAAAAATAACGGTTTGCGCATTTATTGGGATTCGATTTTTTAAATCTTACCATATATACTTTACCCTACCGGATTTTTCTCTTTCCTTATAACTAACATCCCACTTTTTATAAACATAACCTTCGCCGCTCTCTTACTTACTTTCTCAATCATATAACAATGGCTCGTTCCAATTGTAATCGTCACAATATGGTAGCTAATTTGGATAAAACGGAATTGAATGTTGATTTTCATGATATAATTGATTTTCTCACTGGGTCGTCAATCAATTATGCTATCTTGGTCAATCCCGATGTTATTGGACGTTGGATTCAAGAGTTTTGGGCTACAGCTAAAGCTGGATGGGAGGAGATGGATATTTGGTTTATTACGGCTAAGGTTGCTGGGCGTAATATTCGAATTACAGAGGATACTATAAGAGCAGACCTTTAGTTTAATGATGAAGAAGGTACTGCTTGTTTTGCTAAAGAGGTACTTTGGGATACACTTAGGGATATTGGATATGAGGGTTCACTTCGCAAGCTTACCTTTGACAAACCCTTATTCAGTCCACATTGGAAATATTTGATCCATGTCCTACTTCATTGTCTAAGCAACAAGATTACTGCTTGGAATGAGTTTCCCAAATCAATCGCATCTGCCTTGGTAGGACTAGCTACTAATCAGCCATTCAATTTTTCTTGGATGATACTTGATGGTATGCTTAAACACATCAAGAATGGTTCTCCATTTTTGATGTATCCCAGGTTCATACAGGTCTTTTTGAATAAACAGCTTGAAGGTGTTCCTAAACCCCAAGAATTTTTGCCAGTTGTTGCTCTTCTTGATAAGGTGTTTACCTTCATGATCACCAAGAGTGCTAAATTTTCTGGTAGGGATACACCTCTCACTGTTCACATGTTGGAGGTAGCACAAGTTGTTAGAGATGCTGCTCATGATGATTCAGAGGATGCACCTGAACATTCTGACTCTGCTACCACTCCATCTCAAGATGATTCTCAATAGTCTGAAAGGTCACCTTCAAATGGAGAAGATGTCTCTCAAAACATTGCTTCTTCACCAGTTCAAGAGATCTCTCAGAAGACTGTTTCAAGAGAAAAGACTGCTTCAACAGAAAAGACTGTTTCTCTGCAAGGTACTGCTATTGAAGATTCAGATCATGGTGTAAATCAACCACCCACTCCCAATGATTATACTCCCACAGATGGTTCTCAGACATTTGGAGGAGATGAGGGAGCTGATGAGGTTACACCTGATGAAGAGGAGGTTCTGGATAATTATGCCTTGACAAGAGAGTTGAAGAGGTTGAAGAGAGCTTATGATGTTCAAGCTACTGCTATGGAAATTCTTCAAAAGAAGTATAAGGAGTTGAAGAAATTAGTTAAGTTGCTCATTCAACAACATCCAGAGGGTCTCCAGAAGTTTAAGTCTAAGAGGAGGAGGCTAAGAAAGCTATCTTCATTCACATTGGGGAGGAATAAGGAAGATGTGAATTTGAATGAAGATGTTGTCTTTGAAGATACTGTTAATGAAAATATTGTTCTGAATCAAAAGACTGTGGATGAAAAGACTGTTGATCAAAGTACTGATGTTGTTGATCAAGATGCTGTTAATACTGGTTTCAATATTCCACAGACACCACTTGAAGAACACATTCCTCATCAAGATATTGTTGAAAGAAAGAGTGATGAGACTGAGCAAATAAATCTTCAAGAAGCTGACATTCAAGTCAGAAGTGGTGATACAGAAGAATTGGACTTGGAAGGTACTGGTGTTGGTCTTGCTCAAGATATTGCTAATCAAGACACTGCTCAAGGTACTGTGAGGCAGTCTCTCATTACACCAAGGACCTTAGATTTTGAAGAAGATGTGGGTCCATCCAATCCAGTTCAGGAAGAAGAAGAGATAATAAAGCCTACTAACAGTGATGAAGAGACAATAGCTCAGATTATGATGAGTATATCCAGACCTACAGGTATTGTTATTCAAGAAGTTGAACAGACTCAAGATTTGCAATCTTCTCCTCAGTCTACTCAAGAAGTTGATCCTAAAGACAAAGGAAAAGGAATCTTGGTAGAACCAGAGAAAAAGAAGAAGAAGAAGGAATTCACTTTAGCACAAATAAGGGCTATTCAAGAAGCTAAAGGTGAAGAAGCTGCTAAAAAGTTACAAGCAGAACTTGATACTGAGTTTGTAAAAGAAAGAGAGATTGTTGTTCAACCAAGAAAACAAATGACAAAGGCTCAAGAAAGAAATTTTTATATGAGTTATTTGAAAGGTCGAGGATACAAAGGTTTATAGAAGTTGAAGTATCAAGAAATGAAGGATTTATATAATGCTGTCAGAGAAGAATATCAAACACAAGTAGCTAGCATTATTGGTTATGATACTGAAGAAGGAAAACAGATGATGGAAGCTAGTAATAAAAGGAAAAGAATAACAACTAAATCACAGTCATCAAAGAAGTCTAAATCTGAAGTGGAATTAAGAGCAAACACAATTGATGAACTGAGGAATTACCTAAGAGTTGTTGACTTTGAGCTTCCTAAGTCAGAAGAAGTTCCTGCTACAAAGGCTAAGATATCAGATTTGGAAGTGATAGAATCTGAAAAAGATGGAGATTATTTTGTTTTCCATAGTGAAGATGACAGCTTCATAGCATTGAATTTGTTGGTAGATGTATTGCACCTTATAGATAGAGAAGATTTGTTTCATCTACATCAACATATTCAAGCTTATTTTGAACACATTCCACTCAATGGAATTGGTGTAGTGTTGCTGGGAGATCTGACAACAATGTGGGAAACAGAAGAGACAAGCACAGCTGACGTTTGGAAGAATCAAGAAGTCTGGGAGATTCAAAGTTGGAGATTCTTTGCAAATGCTGGTGTACATGTCTTAGAGTTGGAAGATGGTACTATGATCCATATGTTAGCAGAAAGGAGATATCCTCTTACAAGAGATCTGATGATGAGGATGCTGGATCATGGTATGGAAGTAGAGCAAGAGGATGAAACTGCTCTAATGGTGATAAATTTGTTCATCAATTGGACAATTTTGAAGGAGGATGATTAGTAAATACTGGTATGATCTTAATTGTTTAAAATCTTTTGAATAAACAAGTACTTTATTCAAAGTACTGCTGATCAAACAGTACTTTCACAAAGTACTGTTTGCAGACTAAAATCAGTAAAGTCTTTTTGAAATAACAATTTTTGTCATGTGCAAAATACATTTTGAAGCACAAATGTTTACAACAACAAATTGTTTTTGGAGGTGAACATGGTGTTAGTACTTGTGCTACACAACAAATGGTATTCAACTCACCATGTTTAACAGACAAGAAAGAGTTTGATTCATCATGAGGTTACGGCTCTGATGTGATAATCAAATCCGTTTTTAGTTGACAATTTACTAAAGATTGTATGGTTTTCAACTCACCATATCTGTCATAAGTGAAGAGTTAGCTAGCCCACAAGAAAATGGCTTGTGGTAAAGGCTNCAAATTTTAATACCATTTTGATTAGATATTAAGTGAATAAAAGATCAGAATACATCAAACACTTCATCTTTAGTTTTGACTAAGTATGCCCATACAGCTCTAGAGTAATCATCAACAACAGTCAAAAAATACTTGTATCCTTCTCTGCTTGTTACTCTGTAAGGACCCCATAAGTCAAGGTGAATCAGATCACCAAGATTCTCATACTTATGATCAGACAATGGAAAAGGTTCCCTTGTCTGTTTGGGCCTATGATAGATCTCACAAACAGACACAGAAGAATTCTTGGAAATACCAAGATTATTTTGAAGAATAAACAAGACTGGATCAGCAGGGTGACCCAATCTATTATGCCAAACAAGTTTAGACACATTATAAGACATAACCAAATTGCAGTTACCCAAAGCATTACTAGATTGCATATCAAACAGATATAGACCATCAGACTGACTACCAGTCCCCAAAACATTCTCCCTTTTCAAATCCAGAATATAACATGTATTTTCATCAAAACCAACAAACATTTTGCTATCTCTTATAAGTTTATTAACAGATAACAAGCTCACACAATAACCAGGAACAACTAAAACATCATAAAGAGTAACATTATTAGTCAATTTTAAGTTTCCAGCATGACTTATAGTAGCAAGAGTACCATTGGGATGTCCAACAGTAATCTTAAGACTAGAAATGTCCACAACATTAAACATACCAACAGTGGAAACAGTCAAGTGCTGATTAGTACCTGAATCTATAATCCAACCAAAAGAAACAGTTTTAACAGACATACTAGAATTCACAAGAAAAATACTTAGAAAAATTGATATTAAACCAGACATTTCCATTAAAGAATGAAGCCCTACCTGCCATATTAGCATGTATTCTTCCAGAAGGAGTATCATTAATCAAAGACAAGAGTTTCTTCATCTGCTCAGAAGTAAAACCAGAAGATGTACTAGCAGATGAAGTAGTAGACTGCTTTTCAGACTGTTTATTCTCAACATTAGCATTATAGTTTTGCTTAAAACCATTTTGTTTGGTAGGATTATTATTTTTAACAAAGCCAGGTGTAAAACCTATGATTTCATAATATCTTTCAATAGTATGTCCAATCATACCATAATTTTTACAATTAAGATTAGGATTAGGACCTCTATTAGCAGTATTACCATTAGAATTATACCTTTAGTGTTATTATTAGCATTATTAAACACTCTTCTGTTGTTGTTAAAAGATTTAGCAGCAAAAGAACTAGCATTGAGTTTAGTCTCTGTAGCACTAGAGGACTCAGGAATACCTCTGTGATATTCCTCTCTAGAAACAGTGATACAAGCATCCTTAACTTCAGGGAGAGGATCCCTGGTTAAAAGTGTTGTTCTCATATGCTGATAACAATCATCAAGGTTTTTGAGAAACTACATCAACTTCATGAGTTGTTTATGCAGACCTAACTCTTTACTAGCAGCACAAGAACACTTAACTTCACACACACAAACAGGCAATTTTGTCAAAGCATCAAACCCTGTCCACAAGGAGTTAAGCCTATGATAATAATCAACAACAGAAGTACCACCTTGTTTAACACAATTAATTTTCTGCAAAACATTATAAACCACTGAACCATCTACCTTATCATATGTTTCTTATAATTCTTTCCACACACAAGCAGCATTATCAGAATAAACAAGACCCATATAAACATCTTGAGAAACAGAATTCATCAACAAAGTTAAAACAATGGCATTACACCTATCCTATTGGGCAGAAAGAACATCACTAGTAGAATAAGATTCTTTAATACAAGAACCATCAACAAAACTAAATTTATTCCTAGCTTATAAAGCTAACTTCATTGCACCAGACCATATTCTATATGTTGAGGCAACATTATCGAGATCTCCTTATGTTTTAATGATGAAAAATAAACCTTCGAAACACATAAAATAACAAACGTTAGCCAAAGTCTCCCGAACATCACATCTGCTGCTGGCGCGCTACCCACGCGTCAACGCGTGGGTGACGCACCAGGCTTCTGTGAATGTCGGGATGAACTTTGAAAGTCGGCTTTCCCTTTACCCGACAAATGTGGATCTTTCAATGCAGGTATGAATATGCTATGTGATTAATTGAGAACACTCGAAACGAGTTTTGGGATTAGAGAGATCCAACTTTTGAAACACCCGTTTATGGGAAAATGCCAACTCAAGTTTTCTAACTCTCGCCTCTAGCCAAGGCTTTTCTAAACTTAGGGAGCTTATATATTTCAGGTAATATCATGTAAGCATTCATATGCTCATAACCCGTGCTTATGTCTTCTCTAATCACGTAACGAGTTTACTCCCTTATTGGTCAAACTAAGTCAAAGGTCACTTTGCGTAAACGCATCCTTTCCCACATGGGTTATGCTTAACATCTAGGCAAAGCACTTAACTTGTTTGAACCAAGGTATTAGTTGAGAACATCAAGTCATGGAAAGTCACGAGATATGAACCTATGGATTCTCGACGTTGTGTTACTTGAACTTATAAGTAACCTATGATTTTCTCAACTTATAGTCTTAATTGTCTAAACCTTTTATTCTTAAATGACAATTAGATTATGTCTTAATCTTTCTCTTAATCTCATTTTTACAAAAAGACAAATACACCAAATCTCCCACAATCCTTCCCAACATTCTCTTACAATATTCTCTTACACTCTCTTACAAAAGTGTGTCTTTGTCCCTTCACATACTCCCACACAATATTCTCTCAATATACCAACTTCCTATACAATCCTTATACACACACTTATACACCTTGTGTACACACACTTGATTTCAAAATACACACACTACTCTCACAACCATCTCTTCTCTACACACACTAGCCAACTCATCATATCCTCACATATCCAATCCAATCCATTCCATATCTCTTACATATTCCCTTACAACATCACATCCCTTACACAATCCAACTTATATCTTATATTCCCTTACACACTTTGATCTCCACCATCCATTTCAAATAAATACATCTCAACCCTCCTTTTTCCCACATGCCATATAGTTTGAAATTCAAAAGAGGGTCCCTTTGATCCTAGCCATCCATTTCAAACAAAACCATCTCAACCATCCATCTCATTTCTTCCCCCCATGTTTTGGAATATCCCACAAGCATATTCTTTCTAAACCTAACTATGGTTAGTTTCCAACTCAACCCTAGTTCACTCCTATTCATTCCATCACATGGAAATAATCCTAGCCATCCAATTCAAACCATCTCATCTCAACCATCCATCCTGCATGTCATAACCCGTAATTTCAGGTCATTTCCTAAACCTTGACATTTCACTATTTATCATTTACTATTCATCGATCACTATTCATCATGTTACTATTCATCATTTTCGGAGTCAATTTGAGATTCCGAGAAGCATTCAAAAAATTTACTATTCATATGACACTATTCATTCCCGGAAGGAAAGCACTATTCATGCACATCATTCATTTCATTGTAAACAGGGTTTACGGGTATTCATATTCGCGTAACCGGTTTGGGTTTAGCTGCGAATTCATGCATTATTAGTAGAGACACTTCATACGGACTAGGAATAGTCTACATATCATCACGATATCATTTTCATACTATTCCACTCGTAGGATTTTCAAATTCACATTTTTTAATACGTTTAACGCTTTACGTAAGTTTATTTTTAACTAAACGTTAACACGCGATCACTAAATGTGACTAACACGTCCGACAATCCCCACAATGGTCCCGACATATTTTTATGCTCATTTTAACGTCACGGTGATTATAAAAATTCATTTACCCGGTATTTTGGGAATTTATTTAATTCATATCGTAAATTCTATTTAATTACGTCGCTTTTGGTAAAAACTAAACATTAATCACCCGAACACCCAATACTTGCACCCAACATATTTTTATCATTTTTACGACTTTATTATGTCCCGACTTACTTCGTTAAAATTTATTTCTTGCAAAACCGGTACCCGATTATACCTAAAACTAACTAATAAGCTACATAACACTTCTAATTAAATCACAAATAAATCACCAAGATTCCCCCCCCCCCTCCTTTCCCCCTTTTTCAGCCGGCCAAGCCCCCCCCCCCCTTGGTCCTCTAGTTGCAATTGACCTAACTACATTTATTACACACTAAATCTTGTCCCTTTTACTAGATATTATCCCATTTTTACTCACATATTACACCTACAAGTTCAAGTGTAAGAAAAAAATATTCCTTCCTTTCTCTCTTCTTTGTATGCTCGGCCAAGGATCAAAGAACAAGCAAGAACCATCAATTTTTCAAGAACATTATATAAACAAGCTCATCTAGTACTCCTATAAGGGTTTTGAAATACAAACTCAATGTTTACTTAAGCTTTCACCATCAAAAACTCACTAATCTTTCAAGTAAGTGTACGAAACTCATTTTCATAATTTTACCAAGTACTTACAATGTTCATATTATTTTTCATACAAGGATTACATGCATGTGTTAGCTTATACCACTCTTTTTATACATTTATAACTTTTGAGCCCTAGAAATGGATAATAAGTAAATCCTTGGTAGATTATCATGGTGGATGATGTTGAGGAACCCATGACACCCTGAGAAGGTGTATGGTAGGTTATGGGATGATTGGTTGTGGTTTGAGTGGTTATGGACAAGTTACTAACTAGGAAAACCCATTTTTAACAAGTATAAAAAGCTACTGTCCCTATTTTGAAAACGTGGTAAAATCAGTAGGTTGTGGGAAATTTTGTACCAAATATTTAGAAAATACTTTCCTAGACGAAACTATGTGTTGGGGTATAAACGTTGAAGTACTGCTGGACATCAAAGTACTGCTTAAGTATATAAGTCAAAGTACTGCTCAAGATCAAAGTGCTGCTCGTTGAATAAAGTCAAAGTACTGCAAAGGAAAGACTGACGACATGCAAAGATTAGATTAGGAATATTATGTAAATTCTAGAATATTCTAAAGTTAGAGTTAGTTTACTTGTCGTTCAAGTATTGTAAACCGACTAGGGTTTTCCTTGTGCCTATAAAAGGATCCCTAGGCCAACATTAGAGATATACGATTTTAGAGAAAAGCTAAAGTTCGATATTAGAGATATTAGGGTTGTTTGTGAGTCTGTATTCGATAAAGCAGATTCAAGGTGTTAATATAATCGTTGAAGTTTGTTATTCTTCTTAGCTTTGTTAAGTAAATTCCGCATACTTAAACAGAGTAACGATCCAACACTATGGCCGAAAACGGGGATAAAAACGAGTTTATAACGAAGGAGATATGACTTTTCCATGTTTAACGACAAAAACTAATTTTCTGAAAACATGCTTGCTGTTGGACGATTTTCGACGGACAAAACGAGGCGTTTGGCGAGACCTAGGTGAGCCGAGCTACTGAAAATGTAGTAGTACATGTCGATACGGAACCGTGGATGTAAAGAACGTAGAAAACGAGCCTATAACGACCGAGATATTCACGTTTAAAACCCGACAACTATATAATATTTTGACAGCTTTCTAATAGAGAAATATATTACGTACTAAACACTATATTTTCAAGTAACGACATTGAAGAGCCGTACTTCTTACCCGTTGAAACACGTACGACCAAAGGGTTATTTACACGACTACTAAACGTCATTTCAAGGTTTCAAACGCCAAGTCTAAACACTAACATATTACGTACAATATTACTTGATTAGTTTTGCAAGTCTAGTATGGACATATTTTCCTAAGTTATGAAAACCTTATCTTTCAACGATAACTAGTATTTCTACACTACGAGTGGTATCGATAGCATGTGCATGTACATTCATTACATCACTTCACATTCTAAAATAGAATCATATTCATTCATAATAGGTTGCGGCTAATACTCGCGCCTTGTTGTCCCGATCATTTCATCATCATAGTATCATCACTACAGGTGAGTTTTCATAGCCCCGTATACATTTTTATATTGTTTTCAAATCCCACGGGAGAGAATACATTGCACCAATTTCGTACGAACCTAAGTATCAAATTCCTTGTACATAGCTTAAGTTACCGCATTGCCTTATTTAAGTCCCCATACAATCATGGACCGTTAATTATGCTTAAGCGAGAGTGAGTGGATAGATCTATTGAGGGTGACGCCACCATCCGTGTTGGTTATACCAACAGTCAAGCGGATGCATTTCATGTTACATATACATTAGAGTGCCTGGAAAAACACTCTGGAGGGACATATATTTCATGCAGTCAAGCTTCGGGGTCATGAGCTTAATGCTATTGTACTATTTTTCATGTGACTTTGTCATGCACATTATACTTGTGGTTATCGTACAACATTTCATTTTATAAACTTATGGAACTCACCAACATTATTGTTGACCATTTTAGCAATGTATTTTCAGGTAATTAACTTGCTCTTGTTGACATGCATTGGACCTACTTGGAGTCGCGGGAGTCGACGCGTCTCACTTTTGTTTCATGCACTTATGTAAACGTTTGATCTTGTTGGAACTTGTTTTGGTAAACTTAAAACATCATTTTGGGGCATATATTTTGTAAACTCTGAATGTTTTTAATGATCAAACGTTGTATTTTTAAAACGACACTTTAGGTCGTTCAATATAACCTTGTATGAGCTGCCATGAACGTTACACCCAGGTATTCAATTCCGCTGCCAATCAGGTAAATTCAGGGTGTGACAGATTGGTTCCAGAGCAAAGGTTATAGCGAACTAGGTTGTCCTTTTACCCTAGACTATAACTACCCCACGATAGCATCTCATCATTACATCATAAGTGCATATTCAGTGTTTATTTGTTTAGGCGACTTCATTACCCGGTTTATTCATTTCATTTTACATTGATTGTCACAGAGTCATGTCTTCAGATCCGAGCCTTATCATACTTTCAGACACTGTCATCGAGGACGCTATGTCTTCTAATGCCATTGTACCACCCATTCCCTCAGCACCCCATTCGCCACTTTTGGCATCGGGTGAGGATACTGAGGCCTTCTATGAGGACGAGGTTGCTCCTACTCCTTAGATTTCCCCTATTTCACCACTAGCTGTTACTCTTGCACCTATAGACCCATCATCTCCTACTACTTCGGTTCACTCAGAACCTACTCTCATGTTCCGTCGTCGCAAGACGATCATAGGTGCTCGTAAGAGTGTACGCCGTGATACCACTACTATCAGGATACACACTACTACTACACCACCACCACCATCAGCTATACCTACCGCTACTCCTACTCCTACTCTAGTCTTGCCGCTCAAGAAGCGTGCGAGATTCACTACTCCAGCATTACCCATCGCTCAGACTTCGGATTTACCACCACCCGCCTATTACCACATAGGAGAGAGCTCGCGGGCTGCTGCCGCGAGGGGACCTACTGCTGTTACCTTGGATGCCCAGCTAGGTGATCAGCAGGAGCAGATAGCTTGGTTGAGATACCGAGTAGATGAGGTCATTGCACCTCGACTAGAGGTAGTTGAGGAGGATGTGGAGGGTTTGACATTAGGTAGGGTTGACATTGACGTGTCTTATCAGGGTTTAGAGACGCGTCAAAGGAAGCATCAGGAGTTGATTGATCAGTTGAGGGATGAGTTACCGGAGATACGGGATAGAGCTGAGATGACCCAGGATGCACAAGGACGTCAGGCTCAGGAGTTAGCATTGGTTAGGGAGAGGTTGGCTGTTATGGAGAGTAGGGAGGCTGTTCGTCAGCTTCGCATTGATCATTTGGAGGAGATGATTGTTATGATGGATAAAGAGATCCGCCGCCTTAGAGGTGGACCTGGTGGATCGGGAGCACCCGGAGGTGCCTAGTCATAGACTTATGTTATATTAGCTTTTACTATTTCCTAGTCCCGAGGTGTGGGACATAGTTACAGAACTTGTTGTATTTTAGTTGTTGTAACAAACAAATGTATCAAGTATGACTCTACTATGTTGGAATGGTTGTGCTATTTATGATATCGGTCCATGTAGGCCGAAATTTTCATGTATTATATTCAAGTGTTGTGATTATATTTATGATGTTTCGTGGTTGTCTCTTATTGTGGTTGTATTTTTACATGTTGAGATTTTACATGTCGTGGTTACATGTCGTGGTTATACATGTCATGGTTATACATGTCGTGGTTGTATTTGTACTTGTTGTGGATATATATGCATGTCATGGTTGTGTATATTTTGTACAAGGATCAATTCTATTATGATTTCTCATTGTTGTGTTCCGTTGTGGTTGATCAGAAACATGCCACCAAGGAAAGAAAAGGCTGCACCGGCCGTGCCGGCCATGTCGCAAGCTGCTATTCGGAAGCTGGTTAAGGATAGCATAGCCGAAGCTTTAGCGATCGAGAGAGCTGAGGTAGCTGCAAGAGCTGCTGATGCCGCTTTACAGTCAGGTACTGCTGAACCATCTAATAATAGGCGTGAATGCACTTACAAGGACTTTAAGACTGGTGATCCCATCAAGTTTAAGGGCGCTGACGGAGCGATCGGTTTGATTCGCTAGTTTGAAAAGACTGAGAATGTGTTCCACATGTGCAATTGTCCTGATGACAGCAAGGTAAAGTTTGCTACCGCTATGCTTTTGGATGAAGCTATGTCCTGGTGGAATTCTTATGTTCAACCGATTGGTATGGAAAATGCCTACAAGCTCACTTGGGATCAATTCAAGAAAATGATGACAAAGAAGTTTTGTCCCCGCACTGAGGTACAAAAGCTGGAAACGGAATTCTATGAGCTGAAAACCAAAGGTGATGACACCGAGACCTACATCAGGAGATTTCAAGAGTTGGATGCGCTGTGCCCAACTATGGTTCCCGATCTTGAGAAAATGTTGGAAAATTTCATTAGAGGTTTGCCCGAGAGCATCCGAGGGGATGTGATTTTCTTTGACCGCCAATCTATGGATGAAGCAATCCGAATAACTCAGAAACTCATGGTACAAGTGTTAAAGAGTAAGTCTGCTGTCAACAACAACAACCGTTCTTACAACACCAACTACAATAACAACCAAAACTACACAAACAATCGGAATACCAACAACTACTCCAACAACCGAAACAACAATCCAAACCGTAACAACAACAACAAGAGGAAGTTGGACAACAATCAAACTGGTAATGCTATCCCACCACCCAAAAGACAAGAGACGGCAAGGGCCTATTTTGCGGGGCCAATAGAGAAGAAAGGTTATAATGGTATTTTGCCTAAGTGTAACAAGTGCCAAACTCATCACAATCCTAGAGAATGCCCAAGACCTTGTGATAACTGTGGAAAAGTCAGTCATTCGACTAGGGGATGCAAAGCTCCACGTGTGATGAATGATCCGAATCCTCCAGCAACATGCTTTGGTTGTGGAGAAGTTGGACACTTTAGGAATAATTGTCCAAAAGGAAAGAATCAAGGAACATGAAACCAAGGTGGAACGGCTCGAGGAAGAGTTTATGTCATGGGAGGAGACGATGTCAGAGAGGACCCGAATGTTGTCACGGGTACGTTCCTCGTTAATAATCGTTATGCATCCATTTTATTTGATTCAGGAGCCGATAGGAGTTTTGTTTCTCTTGCATTTGCACCTTTACTCAACATTGAACCGACCACCTTAGACATTTCATATCACGTCGAACTAGCTAATGGGTCTTTAGTTAGCACCAACACCATTATCCGTGGTTGCACTATCAATCTCCTGAACCACCCATTCAATATAGACCTTATGCCCATAGAACTAGGAAGTTTCGACATTGTTATCGGTATGGATTGGTTGTCCCGACATCGTGCGAGAATTATTTGTGATGAGAAGGTTGTGCATCTTCCTTATGACGGTGAAGCTTTAGTTGTTCGTGGAGAACGAAGTGGAACTAGACTTAGCATCTATCCTGCATCAAGACTGACAAGTACATTAAGAAGGGTTGTTATGCATTCTTTGCTCATATTACGGAAAAGNGTATGGATTGGTTGTCCCGACATCGTGCGAGAATTATTTGTGATGAGAAGGTTGTGCATCTTCCTTATGACGGTGAAGCTTTAGTTGTTCGTGGAGAACGAAGTGGAACTAGACTTAGCATCTATCCTGCATCAAGACTGACAAGTACATTAAGAAGGGTTGTTATGCATTCTTTGCTCATATTACGGAAAAGAAGTCGGATGAGAAACAACTTGAAGATGTGCCGATTGTTAGAGATTTTCCAAAAGTCTTTCCGGAAGAATTACCTGGACTTCCACCTACACGCCAAGTTGAGTTTCAGATTGACTTAGTGCCAGGAGCCGCACCTGTTGCGCGTGCACCGTATCGTTTAGCACCATCCGAGATGCAAGAATTGTCGAACCAACTGCAAGAACTATTGGACAAAGGATTCATAAGACCGAGTTCCTCGCCTTGGGGAGCACCGGTTTTATTTGTGAAAAAGAAAGATGGATCTTTCCGGATGTGCATCGACTATCGTGAATTGAATAAGTTAACGGTGAAGAATCGCTATCCACTTCCAAGGATCGACGACTTGTTCGATCAACTACAAGGTTCCAGTTATTACTCCAAGATCGATTTAAGATCCGGTTACCATCAACTTCGTGTTCAGGAGGAGGATATCCCGAAGACGGCATTTAGAACACGTTATGTCATTATGAGTTTCAAGTAATGCCGTTCGGATTAACCAACGCACTTGCGGTATTCATGGTCCTCATGAATAGGGTGTGCAAACCGTATCTTGACAAGTTTGTGATTGTATTCATAGACGAAATCTTGATTTATTCCAAGAATAGTCAAGAGCATGAAGAACACCTCAGAACGATTCTAGAACTACTCAAGAAGGAGCAATTGTATGCCAAATTTTCAAAGTGTGATTTTTGGATACGAAGAGTTCAATTTCTTGGCCATGTCATCGATAGCCAAGGATTATAAGTTGACCCAACAAAGATCGAGGCGGTTAAAGATTGGGCTACGCCCAAATCTCCTACAAAGATCCGTCAATTCATAGGACTTGCCAGATATTACAGAAGATTCATTGAAGGGTTTTCTAAGATAGCTAAGCCGCTGACCAAGTTGACTCAAAAGAATCAGAAGTATGAATGGGGAGAAAAGCAAGAGTCCGCTTTTCAGTTGTTGAAACAAAAACTTTGTAGCGCACCGATTTTGGCACTATAGACAGTTAAAGAAAACCCTAATTCATTTCTCTCTCTCTTTAGGTATCCGGCCGCCTCCTCTTTCATCCTTTTCCGGCCAAAAACCTTCTCTAAGATCTCCTCTCTACTTCTAAATGATCTTATGATTCGTTTAGTTAGTAAGCAATCGATTTTAGGGTTGTGTAATATCAAAGAGGAGGCTGGTTGTGTATTTTTTATGAACTCCGAAACCCTAACATCCCTTAATTTTTAAATCGTTTTCTAGTGAATTAAATTATTATTGTTAGGGTTCTGTGAGTGTCGGTGTGGTGTTTGGCCGCCATTCTGTTCCTATTCTTTATAAATCATGCTCCTTCTATGGTAGTTTTATTGATGCATATGGCGGCTGGTGTTTTTTATGCCTTATTGTCATAAGGCGATTTGGAAATCATTAGGGTTTCTGAGTCGCTTAGCTATCTTATTGGTGGTACGCGTGTTTTGGTGACTTGCTGGTAACGATACTTTAATTTTAGGGTTTCGTTTATTCGTGATCTTCATGTGGTGTCTACCTGCACGTTCTTGTTTCATTATTGTTACGTGGGTTTGAGAGAGTGGAAGTCGTATGTGATTAGTTGCATTGGGAGCTGCTGATCGCTAGTGGAAGTTAAGTTTTTTAGGGTTCTTATTCAAAAACTCTAAAGGTTGTTTTTTCGTGATATTGGATCCTTGCTGCTGTGGTTGTACGATCATAATTGATGATGCATTGGATCGAGTATTGCTGTTAAAACATTATTGTAAGTTAGGGTTTGGGAAACCCTATGTTGGTTCATTATTGTCTTTACACTGCTGCTTGGGGATTCTAATGATGATTGTGACGGTGGTTATGGTTTGTATGTGATTGCATGGCAGTTTGTGGTATGTTGGTACCCTTTTGATCTTGTTGCTACTTTTTTGTTATGTTTGGTGGATCGGCTGTTGTGATCATGTTGGTTAGGGTTTTGATCAAAATCTATTAGTCGACGTGTGATGATGGTTTTGTATATTGGTCGACTTATGTTCGTGGGATCGTCATTGCTGGTTAGTCATTATCTGTTATGGCTCATTCACCATGTTATTAGGAAGTTGAACCTGCTACAGATTTGCATAATCATGTGGAGGTTCGTTATCAAGGGAAGTTAGGGGGTTCACCCTATTTGTTACTGATCACCTTTCTTGGACATAATTCTGATCATGAGGTCCTTGAGGGTTGGTTAATTGGAAGTTAGAGCTCTATGACGTCTTTTGAAGAATCAAGTGTGTCTACTTGAAGCGGTTAACTTGTTATGTTTATTGGGCGTCTTAGTTTATGTTCTATTATTTGTTATAAGTGTGGTTTGTCACTCTTATATAGTGGTTAGTGGTAAGTTATAAGAATGTTTTGTCATTCTTATATTTGTGTCTGTAAGTGTCCTAAGGGACTGTATCGAGGGAAATCACCCTCGTCCTTTATACTTCAACGTTTTTTGGATAATATATTTTACCAGGGTGAATTAACCCTTTTACCGATTTTGGCACTACCAGAAGGGATTGAGAACTTCGTGGTATATTGCGATGCATCACATAAAGGACTTGGAGCTGTGTTAATGCAAAACGAGAAGGTGATAGCTTATGCATCTCGGCAACTTAATACACATGAGAAGAATTACACTTGTTGATCCAAGTTGAGCAGTTGATCTAGAATTACTATCTTAGATAAACCAAGACAATAATGTATAGAAGCTGACTTGTATGTAACCTTAATCACTATGCGGAATATAGTAATTAACTTAAGAAGAACACGAACACAGGTAATTCACACCTTAAACACTTCAA
>LBNU01006144.1:39997-59876 GCA_014162995.1 Artemisia annua | reverse complement strand
ATCTTTACTATAAATATAAAGACGCGTATACAAACTTATCACTAAGCAGCAGAGATAATACAGCAGTATTCTTCCAGCAGTAGAGTCTCAGCAGTAGAGATATCTAGCAGTAGAGTTGCCTGCCAGCAATAGAGATATCACAGAAGTAGAGTTAACTTTAAAACCCAACAATATATATATATATATATATATATATATATATATATATATATATATATATATATATATATATATATATATATATATATATATATATATATATATATATATATATATATATATATATATATATATATATATATATGTATGTATGTATGTATGTATGTATGTATATATTTCATTTTTCATATTTGGTTGCGAATATATAACATTTTACAATAAGTGACTACTCCGCATTTATCACGGTTTTTCTGTTAATGCCATGCCGATATATCTTTTTTCCTTTTCCGAATTCTTATCCTCTTTTCTCTTATGATCATTGTACACCTTTCATATGCTAGCAAGTTAAGCTTCTTCCCCCCCCCCCTCATTATTATGTTTTTTAACTTTGTAGCCAACTAATCTGAAAGGATTATGTGCAAAGAAACAACGGCTTTCACAAATAACCTTCACAGAAATGTCTAAGGGTTACACCAATGCACACGAAACAGAACATGCAAATAGAATGATAAACGAGTTACAAAATGAATTAAGAGTATTGTGAAAATGAAAATCCCAAAGTATTTTTATTGAGGGGTAAAACGGTAATTCTCCTGAGTAAATAATATATATCGTAAAATAAATACATGTAATAAAAGACAAACCACTAAACCCTATGAGAGACAAGTTGTCAAACTTCTATTACTTGTAGGACAAGGTTTAGGGTTCCTAATTATTCTAGAACTCTCCTTGGTATCATATAAATACCAAGGGAACCTCATAACAATCATCTAATCCATAAAATCCTCCCATTTCCTCTTCTTTGGTCGACCGGTCGAACGAACCAAATCAAAGGGTCGAGACCCTTTGGTCAATTCTGCAAGTCGACTTCCGTTGACTAAGTTTTACCCGATTCCGTACTCGCCAACTTGCATTGGTTCGTAGCCCTAGTTCTATCTATACAATACCTGTATATACATTACGCAATACAATTAGTAGTTTTCTCAGTAATCCCCAAAAGAGTTCGTGAAACATCAAGATCAAGAAGAAGATGTTATGTGCAACTGAAGAAAGGTCGAGGAGCTTACGCAGTGCAAGATTAACAAGTAAGTATCCTAAACACCCATCACACGTGTTAGTTAGGTTATATCCCTCATCAGGAGATATGACTAATTAGGATTTTGGATGCATGGCTTTTGTATGTTTATTTTATGTTTGCATGTTTTATAAGCAATACGAGTGACCGCCACACCCCTACATAATCCAAAGGATTACTGCTCACCAAGTACTTCCCTTCATTTTTCTAAAGATACTTGGCATGTCTGCATCAAAGTAATTTGCACAAAATTAAGCTGTTTTTACTCTAGCATTCTCCCGCTCTGTGTGTAACATAGTATAATCCAAGTTTATCGTATACTAGAGAAGAACTTAATCTTTTGTGTAGTTTTTATGTAACTTGTGGTGTAAATAGTCGAAACCACATTCCAAAAAAGTACAATTCTATTGGAAGAGGTTTTTAAAAAGGTTTTCAAACGAGTTGAGATTTTATCAAACAACTCGTGCTCGAGTTCGCCTTAATCGAGTCAAGATTTTATAGAGTTCAGACTCAGTAAACCAACTTGTAACACATAACGAGCCTTCGTATACATATATAATTTTTATTATACATATTTTTACTAGTAACTCAAAATTTAAAATATTTTTCTAATTATGGGGGTGAATAGTTTCACCGTTTTAATTACGTTTTCAAAATCTTTTTCAAGTTTCTTTTGAAAGACTTTTAGATTCGAAGTTTATGTGATATCAACACAACAATATATGATCACAAATAATATTAACAACAATAATAGAGTAAAAAGTATGTAAGAGTAAAGAGAAGAAACGATCAAACCGAGACAAGAAGATTTATAGTGGTTCGGCTACGAAGCTCTATCTTTGCCATACTCCACTCCTCGAGTATCACACTCGAGAGTTTCACAAACACTATATCAACAAGCTCCCTTATGGCGGAACAAACCGTATACCGTTACATACAACACAATGCGGACCAACACCAAGTCCGAATCAACACACAACACAATTTTGAGCTTACACACAGGTCGTATCTTACACAAGAATTGAGATATAGAGAATTTAGAATGAGGAGAGAAATGTAACAAAGGTTATGAGGTGAATGCCTATTCTTGAACACTTCATTTCTTGACGAATACGAGCGTTCTTCTCTTTTACTTTGAGGTAGGATGGATGTGATCACTTGTAAACAACTTACAACACGTTAATGTGATCAAAAAAAGAGTTTAGAATAATTTGGGAAGACAGAAAGTTTTGATGCTCAAGAGGTTAATTTTCCTGTAGAAATAGTGCAGTATTTATAGGTACCAGGAGGAACGGGGGACGGTCCCTTAAACCTGGGACGGTCCCTTAAACGTTGGACGGTCCTATATATATAAGTGACCTTCCATCTTTACGGGACCGGCCCATGAGACGCTCCTATTTTTGTCCTGATGTGATGAAATATTTATCTGGTGAAAATTTAACTGATTTGGGCTGGAAAATACTTGTTGTAGAATTTCAAATTCAAATATATTTTTCTTGTTAAAACAATTCTTTATAAATACAAAAATACTTTGTAAAATCATTCTGTCACATAAAAATGTGAGGTTTAAGAAAAAAATAGCTTCTTTGATCAGTTAACTAAATTGGTAGATTGTTTGTTTATACCTTAAGTGATGTTGTAGTCCAAACGAACTTTCTCGATTAAAAACTTATTAAGTGTAATTTTACGTAAGGTGTTTTTATATTTTGTGATTATCAAAACTTATAGAGATCGAAAAATGCAAATGACGTTTTTGACATTATTTGTATTAATAATGAGTATTTGCTTTGTAAATATCAAAATAAATATTTTAGAAAAACTTTCTAAACCAAAATGCTCCATAATACTATGTTGTTTTTATTCCTCACAGTTATCTATGAGGCTATGATTGATTAGTTCACAGCTCTTGAGTTTTAATTATTTTTTTGTGTTTAGTGAAGAGTTTAGCTATCAAATACATTATTTTATATATAAATTCGAGTTTTTCGAGTTAATCTTGAAATTAATTCAAATCTTACTTGAGTCGAACTCAGACATGGGTTAATGGAGCTCGTTGAGCTATCAAACCGAGCTCAAGAATGTCTTAGAATTTTTGAACCTAGCTTAGACCTTATCATACTCGAGCTTGAGCGTGACTCGGTTGCAGCCATATTTTCAAACGATCAATCCACCATTCCATTTCCAACATGGCAACAATGTATTTTGGGGATTAAATTAGTTTTCTATGAAATGTGATGATCTATCACTATTTCTCATAGTTCTAAGTAGGTTTATTTCGCTCATCATACGTTGATCTATCAAGTCTAAATGTGAACAATCGGTGTAGAACTATGACATTTAGATTCCGCGAAGTCTCTATCCTAAATTCCTAATCTTCTCCATTTGATAAGTGTGTTATATGAGATGACATTTAGATTCCACATGATAATTAGTAGGAATATCATTTAGTATTGTTAGGAATACGATTTTTGTATAAGAAAGATTCGGTCACCCCAGATATGATTAAGCATTGTTTAACTCGTAGTAGTTACATTAGTTAGTTATACGTAGTTTAGAATTAGATTAGTTCGCGGAAGAAGGACGGGTCTTTACCCACTATATACCTGATCCGCAGCCCAAGTGGCACGCCCAAGTGGCAAAACCCATGTATATAAACCCCTCTCCATCCTTGGAGAGGGTAAGCCTTCTCTCATAATCTCATTTTTTTTTTTTTGGTTTTCTCTCAAGGCTTCATCTCTTTCTCTCTCTAACTTTCTCTCTCTAGAATTTCTTTCTTTCTTTCTTACCTTCAACGAGCCAACCACAAGTATATTTGTGTTTGTGATGTTAACTAGTATCCTACAATTGGTATCAAGAGCCATGGTTACATCCTAGGGATCATAGAACTTGTGGTGTATGGTTTGTTTTGGGTTTCTACTAGTTTAGGGTGGTTTTGACTCATTTTGGTGCTCGTTTGTGGTGTTTCTTGTGATCTTTCTTGTACTTCTAGGATTAGAAAGGTTAGATTCATCTAGTTTATCAGTTGTTTGGACCATATCTAGCGTTTGTGAGGTGTACGAATGGGTTTTGGAACTTTTTCTTGCCAGCGGTTAGCTCCACGTTAAAGTATTCTTCACAGCGGTTAGTTTGGGTAGTCAGCGGTTAGTGGTAGCGGTTAAGTACAAGTAGTGGAGCGAACATTACGCTGTACTTTGTACTGTTTCAGCGGTTAAACTCCAGCGGTTTACTTCACAGCGGTTAGTTTGGGTGTTTAGCGGATAGTAATAGCGGTTAAGTACAAATAGTGGAGCGAGCATTACGCTGTACTTTGTACTGTGTTAGCGGTTTATTCACAGCGGTTAACTACTCAGCGGTTAAGTCAGTAGTGGTTACTTTACTAGCGGTTACTCTGTCCAGCGGTTACTATTCCAGCGGTTAAGTGTCAGCGGTTAAGTCTTAGCGGTTAAGTTTCAGCAGTCATTACATCAGCGGTTTACTCTTCAGTGGTTACTTTACTAGCGGTTACTCTGTCAGCGGTTAATTGTCAGCGGTTACTGTACCAGCGGTTTACCTATCTTAGCGGTTTTCCTGGTTGACTTTAGTAAAATCCCGGGAAAGAATTGATTTCTCGGTTTAAGTCACGTGTGTTGTAAAATCCCGTCTAAGACCTTGTCATCATGACTACTGTAACATCTATTGATGATATTCAAGCTGCTGGATCTGACACTCGACCTCCAATGCTAGAAAGAACGGACTATGAGTCTTGGTCACAAAGAATTCGCTTGTATTGTCAAGGCAAAGAAAATGGGGAGAACATTCTGAGATCAATTGATGAAGGGCCATTCCAAATGGGCACTACCAGAGATGTTATCTCCACTGGTGATGATGGGACAGTCACCCTTGGAATTGACAGACCTCGTACGTACAATGATCTGAATGAAGCTGAAAAGAAACGATATGATGCTGACATTCGTGCTTCAAACATTGTGGTACAAGGGCTACCAAAGGACATATACAAACTGATTAACTTCAACACTGAGGCCAAAGCTGTTTGGGACAATGTCAAAATGTTACTAGCTGGTTCAGAATTAACAAAGGAAGATCGTGAGTCTCAATTGTACGATGAATTCGAGCACTTTAAGATGAACCCTGGTGAAAGCATCAATGATTACTATGTCAGATTCCACAAGCTTGTGAATGACATGAGAATGATCAGAATGACAATGCCCAACATCCAACTCAACTCAAAGTTCGTTAATAACATGTCGCCGGAATGGGATCGATTTGTCGCGGCTGTGAAGCTAAACAAAGGTCTCAGAAACACCAACTATGAGCAACTCTATGCTTATCTACAACAACATGAGAAACATGCCATGTATGATCGTCAGCTAAGAGAAAAGTTTCATCCCTCAAATGATCCTCTTGCCCTAATATCCAGTGCTCAAGGTTTCAACCAATTCTCAACTGACTTAATCAACCCTCCAATCACTACTCAAGCAACACAGAATCAGTCAACTCTTGGTCAAGCCTCAATGCAATCAACAAATGTCAAAACCAAATCACAAGAATCAGGAAATTCCTACATGGATAAGAGAATTGATAACCTCTCCAATCAAGTCTCTCTGCTGGTTCAACACTTCAGAAGCTCTCTTCCTCAAACCAACAATCAACTCAGAACCTCATCTAATCCACGTAATCTTGCTGTTGTGGAAGATGGGCGTGTTGTGGTTCAAGGAAGACAAAATGTCCGAGGAAATGCTCAGAACAGAATGGGAAATGGTAATCTAGGACAAGGAAGGCAAATCAAGTGTTACAATTGTGGTGGGTTAGGTCAAATTGCAAGAAACTGCACTGAACCAAAACGTCCTCAAAACTCCGACTACTTCAAAGATAAGATGTTGTTGATGCAAGCACAAGAGAATGGTGTTAAATTGGATGAGGAACAGCTGCTCTTTCTTGCTGGTGATGAAGAAAACTCCTTTGATGCTGATGTGGATGATCAACCAGTCCAGGATCTTGCTCTAAATGACCCAAACATCTTCCAGGCTGAAGATTGTGATGCATTTGATTCTGATGTTGATGATGAACCTACTGCACAAACCATCTTTATGGCTAAGCTTACATCCGCAATCACATCGGCAAATCAATCAGGATCTTCCAAATCATCCATCATTTCTGAGGTACTCAAATTATATGACACATATGAAACATGTGCCATTCCAACGATACTCGATGAGGGTCATCAAGCTAGTATTGTCACGCCAGATGATGTTGGTTTGAAAAACACTAATGTTTCCTAAAAACAACAACATATGGATAACAATAAAGAGTCTGATGAATCTAGTAGAGCATCTGAAGATACACATGTTGATGATGTGATGCACCATCAAAGGACTCATAACGAAGTAAAGCACACAGACACTATTGATTCAAATTCTGCTGATATGGGTAATAGTAATGTTGTCCCATATGAGCAATACTTGAAACAAAGTATCGAAAGTACTTTACCTAGTAATGACTCTTTCGTTAATAATGATACTTGTGAATATGATGATTATACTGCTGTTATTCCTGATGACACCTTAACCACTAGGATTAATATTCTCAAAGAACAGGTGAATATGTATCAACAACGTGCAAAATTTGAGTTAACTGAACGTGAACAGAAAATGAATTGGCAAATGTGTACATATATTACCAAGAGGAATTTAAAGGAAGAAGAGTTAAGAGGGGAAATAAAATCTTTGCAAAATCAAATCAATCAAACTGTTAAACAAAAACAGGAAATTCAAAACAGTGTCAACACACTAAAGTTAGATTTTCAAAGCAAAGAAACTAAACTTCTGAACGATTTTTCCCAATTAAAGGCCTTAAAGAACAAGCTTGAAAACAAATTGTACACACAAGGCCAAACCATTCAAACTGCTCAAATGATGCATAAGCACATTAAGCTTTGTGATAAACATAGTGATAAGGATACAGGTGTGCCTAAAACTAATTATCTTAGGAGCGTTAGTGCCTCTCAACCTGCCTTATATGACTATAATGTGATGCTTAAGCCCAATCATGATTCCCCTAATGTGCGTGATACAGAAGAGATTGTTGAAATTGAAACTAAAAATAGGAAAAGACTTGAGGATAAGATGAAGGATCCCTAGTGCATAGCAAATCGTGTTAATATCAAGCCCCATAATTACTATGAGCAGAACCGATTGACTGTTTTTGTGCCACAAACTAAGTTAACCCCTGAACAGATTTTTTGGGCATTAGATGTGGAAAAAATGAAAGCTGAACTTCTTATGGCTTCCACTCCCCTAAAGTTTGCTAAACCCACGGTGTATCCTCCCAATACACCCATGAACCTAGTTCAGATAGCACTTCCCACTCAATGTAAAACTCTTATTAGCATGTATGTACTATATCAAAGGTTTGCGGATTTTGACAAAACTTGTAAAAAGAAGATTACTCCAACGGGAATTACTGAGGGGGAAAGGGGTTTTGAAGTTACAAAAGAATGTTATCTCACAGAAGTCATTCCATTTTTTAAACAAATCAAAAACCGTTTTGAATAAATGGAAACATCACTTAAACAAGAGATAAATGAAATGAAAGGGGTGTTTAAAAACCAGGATCGTGAAGGAGAACAAACTGTATTGGATCTTCAATATAGTGAAATTGCAAGGAAGAATGCTCTTATCATGAATGATAATTTGATTGCTATGTGCATTGCTCAAGATGTGTTTTATACTGCTACTGATTCTTCTTTAACTGCTTCCCAATTTCATGATATGTCTGTTTCTTTAAAGATTTTCCAGAATCGTGTTGTTGAGCTTGAGGGGGAGAATTTAAAACTGCGCGAAAAAATTCAAAAAGATGATCATGATAACATGGTCAAGCAATTTTCAAAACTAGAGGTTGATAATCTTAACTTGCAATTAAGATACCAACATCTAGAAGAAAGAATTAGAAACTCAAATGCCAAGACATCTTCGGATGCTCCTGAATTTGATGCATATTTTGAATTAGCCAAAAGGGATGAAAGAATTCAAGCTCACACTAACACGATTCGGAAACTGAAGCTTCAAATTGCACAATTTAAGACGAATAAATGTGATGTGATTGATAATAAATGTGATGCGATTGATACCCAGAAACCTCCGTGTTTAGATTCTCAATATCTTCAACTTCAAAATGTCATTAACGACTTGAAATACGAAAATGATTGTTTTCAAGCTGAAAACTCTAAAATCAAACAACATTACAAAGAGTTACATGATTCGATGAAGATCACACGTGATAAAAACAATGAAAAGATAACTTCTTTGCTTAAAGAAAATGAGAATCTAAAGACTCAGGTGAAAGGGAAAATGCCAGTCACTGCATGTGATTGCAGTCTCACCAAAGCGGCTAAAACAAAAAGAACTGATGTTGATGCCATTAATATTCCTCTTCCCCTTAGGAATAATGCGTTTGTTCATAGTGAGTACCTTAGGTATCTCAAGGATTGCCTAGATATCCTCTGCGAAACTATTGAAGAGGTTAGAATGGTGAGTCCTGCGGACATTGGCATCCGTGATGTGTATTATCTCACCAACAGATCATATGAGCTCTTAGATTATGCCATTGGTACATGTCCTAAAGCTGTTTGCATGCGTGATAAGACTAATGATTTTTCCTCTAAGGTTAAGAACAAGCATGTTGCCTTTAAAGTGCCCATAACATCACCAAAACATAACACATCAGATACCAGAAATCAAACAGCAGTTTCTCGTTCTAATGTTCCCATCATTAATTCTACAGGAGTAAAAGTTGTCACTAATGCTAGCGGGTCAAAGCCTAGTTGCAATACAAGGAATGATAGGACTTCGCCAGCTAAAAGTGCTCAAGGAAAGAAAGTAGAAGACCACATTAGGAACAATAAGACTGATCTGAACGTTGAGAATCGTGTTGATTCTAGTATTAGCTCTAGGCGTACTGTAATTAATTCGAATTCTAAAACCAGTTGTGAGATCTGTAATAACTATTTAAATTTTGGTAATCATGATGTGTGTGTTAAGACATGTTTGTATGCTTCTAAAGTATCCCCTGGTTGTCATACTGTTTATTATAATCGTGTAAAACATGTTTGGAAAGCAACAGGAAGGAAGTTTACTAATGTTGGCTATCATTGGAGACCCACTGGAAGAATAATGTCAATAGGAAGTCATCGCCCCTTTGCCAAACAGTCTAATCCTAAGTTTCCCAACATTAGGATTTGGAAGAAATCTGGTAGAACTTTTCCTATAGGAACCCAATGTGCTAACCATAAGTCTAGTTCCCCAGCATATCATGTTATGACTAAGGTCACTATTAATTCTTCCAATTCTGATGTTTGTGCTAACCAATCGGAACCCACTTTTGGTTGGGGATCCAAGTTTGTCCGTTATCCATATCTGTCTGATTTCAAATGCAGGTCGTACAAATCGCCCTGTGGTATTTGGACTCAGGCTGCTCAAAACATATGACGGGGGATCGCTCGCGGCTCAGAAATTTCGTGAAAAAGTTTATCGGGACTGTTAGATTCGGGAATGATCATTTTGGTGCAATAATGGGTTATGGAGATTATGTGGTTGGTGACAGCGTTATCTCTCGGGTATATTATGTAGAAGGTCTTGGGCACAATCTATTCTCCGTAGGTCAATTTTGTGACTCAGATCTAGAAGTTGCCTTCAGAAAACACTCTTGTCATGTTAGAAGATTGGATGGTATGGATCTCTTGAAAGGCAGACGTGGCACAAACCTCTACACTATATCCATTGAAGACATGATGCAATCATCTCCAATCTGTCTACTATCTAAGGCTTCCAAGACCAAGTCGTGGTTGTGGCATCGTCGTTTGAACCATTTGAACTTCGGAACCATCAATGAACTTACTCGTAAAGATCTTGTTCGTGGCATGCCCAGGCTGAAGTATGAAAAGGATCATCTTTGTTCCGCTTGCCAGCTTGGTAAAAGCAAGAAGCATACTCACAAACCCAAAACCATCAACACCATCATGGAAGTTCTTCATACCCTTCACATGGACCTCTGTGGTCCCATGAGAGTGCAAACCATATTTGGAAAGAGATATGTGTTAGTGATTGTTGATGACTACTCTCGATTCACATGGGTCAAATTCCTCAGATCCAAGGATGAAACACCTGAGATCATCATCAAACTAATCAAGCAGCTGCAAGTTGGACTCAATAAAACTGTCAGATTCGTCCGCACAGATAATGGAACGGAGTTTGTCAATCAACAACTTACTCAGTTTTATGAAGATCTGGGAATTAGTCATCAAAGGAGTATACCTCGAACCCCTCAGCAGAATGGAGTCGTTGAAAGACGAAACCGTACACTTGTAGAGGCAGCACGTACTATGTTGATCTTCTCCAAAGCTCCTATGTTTCTCTGGGGAGAGGCAATTGCAACTGCTTGTTACACTCAGAACAGATCTCTAATACATCCTCTTCACTGCAAAACTCCTTATGAGTTAGTGCACAAAAGAAAACCCGACCTCTCTTTCCTTCGTGTGTTTGATGCATTATGTTACCCAAACAATGATAGCGAAGACTTGGGAAAGCTAAAGGCAAAAGCTGATATTGGAATTTTTGTTGGGTATGCACCAAACAAAAAGGGTTATCGAATCTACAACAAAAGGTCCCGACAAATCATGGAAACCATCCATGTCACATTTGATGAGCTGACCGAGCAAATGGTTCCTGAATACTCCAGTTCAGGACCCGCATTTAATCTTTGGACTCCTGGACCCATTAGTTCAGGACTTGTAAATTCCTCCACCACAGATGCTCCTTCTGTGCCACCCACTTGTGAGGAATTGAAGAAATTGTTTGATTCAATGTATGATGAGTACTTTGAGCCTCAACAGAGAGTTGAACCTGAACAACATGTCATAGATTCTGATGCTGCTGCTAATGATGAACCTCAACCCATAAACGGGCCTTCCATCTCCATCTCTATTAGTCAGAATGCTCCATCATCTAGTCATACCAATCACACAGATCAACTCTCCTCAATTCCATAAGAAGAAGCATCTGATAACACCTTTGAAGTGAATCCTTTTACTCAACCACCTGATGAACCTTTTGTCAACATATTTGCTCCTGAACCATCTACTTTGGCAACCTCCTCAGAAGATTCCAACACTGCTACTTCAATTCCGAATCATCAACTTCATGAGCATATCAGGAAATGGACAAATGATCACCCGATTGACAACATCATTGGTAACCCATCTAGGCCAGTATCTACACGACGACAACTTGCCACAGATGCCTTATGGTGCTTTGTTAGCAACGTGCTTTCCAAAGTCAAACCAAAGAATTATAAAGAAGCATTGACTAAAAAGTCCTGGTTCACTGCAATGCAAGATGAAATCCATGAATTTGACAGACTAGATGTTTGGGAATTAGTGCCCCCTCCAGACTGTGCAATGATTATCGCCCTCAAATGGATCTTCAAAGTGAAGCTTGATGAATAATTGCTGTACCTCACAAGTCACATTAATTGGGTTACCATCGATATCTTGGCCCTTAACTACCAGAGCGTTATAAATATTAGGCATTTTGCCTGGCGGAAAAGCTACATCTAGTACCGGACCAATGATTTGGGCGATACGCCCCAGGTTCTTTTGCGTCGCTACCCCAGAACTAGCAGGATTCATTCTGATAATATAATAATAAAGTAAAAAAATATCTAAATTTTTGCAAAAACTATCGCATTCAAAATAAATGTCCGATGGCAAGTTGATCGGTTAATTCAATAACATAACTTAACCTGAAAGCGCTGCTATGACTGCTGCACAGGTTTTCTCCAGATTTTAGGAAAGTGGTTCAGGTAGCTCAGCTGGTTAGAGCAAAGGACTGAAAATCCTTGTGTCAGTGCCATAAACGATGAGTGTTCGCCCTTGGTCTACGCGGATTAGGGGCCCAGCTAACGCGTGAAACACTCCGCCTGGGGAGTACGGTCGCAAGACCGAAACTCAAAGGAATTGACGGGGGCATCTTTCTTTCTCGAAGCTTCTTCTTCATTTCTATAGGCTATGTGTGAGATCCATTCCTTTCTTCTTTTTTGTTGTTATGAACTCGATTGACTTTAGAATGGGAGAATAGAAGACATTTTGTTTCTTATGTAGATCTACATTTCTGATTTTACTAAATGGATTGCTTTTTTCTTAGAGAAGCTGGTAAAGTCAAGACAGACTCTTTCGAAAGCAATGGTGGCTAGGAATAAAAAAAGCCTGCGGGAAGCGCGAAGAGCTAAGCCACTAATGTCGTGGCGAAGGTTATACCTCGGAAAGTCCGCGAAGTTAAGGTTTTGTATGTATTATATCCTTTCGATCGAGCGACAACTTCTAAGGAAGGTCTTCATTCCCCTTTGAAAGAAGTAAAAAAAATTGTGAAAATCCCGATTACATTACCGCAGGCCAAAATGCAATTTTGAAGAAAGGTTTGGAACCCTGTAGATAATGAAGAGGGGCCAAAGATCTTCCTCTCAACAGTGCTTCTCGAGGCTCCACTCTCCCCCTGAATAAGTAAGGCCCCGTTAGCCTGGGCGAAGATGAGACCTCGATCCCGAAGCCTTCGGAGTATCTTTTTGATAGGCGCCTCTATTTGTATGGGGAATTCCCTTCTGATAGATCTCGCCCAGTCTCCCTCTCCTTCCCCCGCCGCCTTCCGACCCAATAAACCTAGGAAGCTACGCCGTCTTACTCAACCACATAAAAACGACAGTGATGGATGCAATTTATCAAGTATTGAATAAGGTCTTTGCTGGCATATTCTTAGAGTGTTCTCACAGGTTCAGGAAAGGAAGAGGGACTCAGACATTCTTTGCGCAGAGGATTTGATCCATATCCCGCTTTGATTTCCCTTCGGGCTCCTTATTCCGAGACTGTTCTTTATCACGGCTCTTCTGAGGCTTTCCAACCAACCCTGTTGACTCGGAGTATTCAACCCCCCATTCGCCTAGCCATCAGATTCCTCCGCTGCCATCTTCGCTTTTGGCTCCTTGTCATTTGATCTGGGGGAAAGGTCTAATGGGTAAGCTACATAGAAAATATATTGATTCTCTTCTCCAGGAACAGGCTCAATTCCGTAGCATCTCCCTTTGTAACGATCAAGGCTCGTAAGTCCATCGGTCCACATAGTTGTCCATGTACCAGTAGAAGATTCGGCAGCTACTGCGGCCCCTGCTTCTTCAGGCGGAACTCCAGGTTGAGGAGTTACTCGAAATGCTGCCAAGATATCAGTATCCTTGGTTTCATACTCAGGAGTATAATAAGTCAATTTATAATCTTTAACCCCAGCTTTGAATCCAACACTTGCTTTAGTCTCTGTTTGTGGTGACATAATTCTGGCTTCTTAGAGATGGAGATAATGGACTTTTTCCTGCCACGCGCAAGTTTTCTTTTTTTGGTTCTTTTCATTGGTCGTTTTCCACTAATAGACTAATAGATGCCTAACAATAGGAGCTACGGAACTGAGCAGCTAGTACTTTTGTAGTCATTTCCTATTCCAGTATGAGATCGGAACATGGCATCTAGTCCGCTTCTTTAGGGATTGTCAACCAATATCTATCTGGATATATTTCAAATTTTTGAAAAAAAAAAGATTTCTATACGCTATACGTATAATATAATTTAAATATGACAATGGGTTGCCCGGGATTCGAACCCGGAACTAGTCCGGCTAAGAGAATCGCTTCGCGCCTTGCTTGCAAGAGTATAAGCAAGCCGTAGCATTTTGGCCCTATATGAGATAGAACTCTTTCAATTCATGAGAGAAAGTGCTTTCGTAGCGATTTCCCTGTTCTAGTGCAAGACGCAAGGAGAAGCACGAGCGGAGCGGTCTGGCTAAACGTGCAATGCCCCGTAGGGAGATCTAGCTTATTGGTCTAGTGCTTCCGGGCATATCCTTTTTTGTCTTTATTTGACCCCAAGAATGGATTGGATCGAAACAACTTTCCTGTCGAAGCCCTTTGTGTCTGTATTAATTTCTGACCGCACGGAATCTCCATAGCCAATTTTTCATTTTTGATTATGAAATCAGAAGGTGCTGCCTTTGGTACCAGACTTCGCCTTTTTGGCTACCCTTCTTCTATCAACAAACAGGAAAGGTATTTCTCTCTTGAAGAGAAAAGAAAACTTGATGCTTTTCTTAAGGTTTAGCTATCGATACGCTTCTGTAGCTTAAAAACTTAGGACACCACTTTTTCTAAAGTCGGGTGCAAGTCTTGCTGAGTCAACTCTCAACTCATAATTTATTAAGAAGATTCCATAGGCCGAAACGAAGCCCTTTAAAGGTAGAATTAGGAGTCGAAGCCATGCATTTAGCCCGATTGCTATTCGCCCTTTTTAGCACTAGACTGACATTCTCAAATAGATTTGATTCCCTATGAGATCTAGTCTCAATAAGACTACTAATTCTTACTGTTCATATAGTATGATATGAATATACCACATCAATTCGTTATGTATGGATGATGAGATTTCATTGATACAGAGCTAATTCCAATAGACTTTTATTGAAGCCTAGCTAACGAGAAATCAAAGCGATAACGCACCTTTCCTAAGATTAGAATCGAAATAGAAGGGTTTATCAGGATACAACCAAAGACGGTTGGCCGAGAAAGACCAAAACAAGAGCCCAAACAAGATGTCCAAATAAAAACATTCTTTCGTAGCAGCCAAGGATGAGTTCGATCCATTAGGTTCTTCGATTTGTTCAGAAAAGAAACGAGAGACAAGAAAACATCTTTGATTACAATTAAAAGGAACAATCTCAAATAGACCAAGATCCAATTTCGGGTCATTTCTTGTCCCTTCGATTCCTCATGCGACAACTAGACTCCCCGAAGTGTCCGGATACCGTCGCGATCATGACAGGACGCGAGGAAGAAACCCCGCTGATCGAAAGGCTGCCGTCCGATGGGTACACGAAAGTGACGAAGTTGCTTTGACTACAGAACCATGCCTGTCTGTTGGAGCGAATTGGATGATCGGGCTGAGGGCTGCCCCCTCTTCCCCTCACTCTCCTTTCCCTAATATGAACCTTGAGTCATCAAAGCCTTTCTGACTCGGCCTGGCCCGGTCTCCCCATCTTCCGCATATCTTGCTCATCCGACATGGCATGAATCACCGAACCTGCACTCAGGAATAGTAATGCTTTGAAAAAGGCGTGATTCATTAAGTGAAAGACGCTAACCGAATAGTTAGAGATGCCGCAAGCAAAGATCATATAGCCTAATTGACTGCAAGTTGAATAAGCTATGACCCTCTTTAGATCGTTCTGAACAAAGCTCGACTTGTAGCCAAAGGGTTCAGACAAGAAGAAGGAATCGACTTTGAGGAATCATTCGCACCAGTTGCCAGAATTGAAGCCATCAGAATCTTCCTTGCCAATGCAGCCAGTCAGAACATGGTTGTATACCAAATGGATGTGAAGACTGCCTTTCTCAATGGACACTTAAAGGAAGTAGTATATGTAAGTCAACCAGAGGGGTTTGTTGATCCTGAACGCCCTAATCATGTCTATCGCTTGAAGAAGGCACTATATGGTCTTAAACAAGCACCCAGAGCATGGTATGATACACTGTCCAAATTTCTTCTAGCCAACCAATTCACCAAAGGGGTTGTCGATCCCACCTTGTTCACAAGAAAGTTGGGAGAGCATCGTCTCCACGTTCAGATCTATGTGGATGATATTATCTTCGCTTCAGCCGATCCACTAGAATGTGATAGGTTCGCACAAGAAATGAGTACAGAATTCCAAATGTCCATGATGGGGAAAATGTCATTCTTCTTGGGGCTTCAGATTTCTCAAAACCCACATGGTATCTTCATCAATCAATCCAAGTATGCCATTGAAATACTAAAGAAATTTGGATTCGAATCATGTGAATCTGTTGATACTCCAATGGTTGAGAGAACTAAGCTGGATGAGGATATTGAAGGAGCACTTGTCGACTAAACCAAATACCGAAGCATGATCGGATCTTTGATGTATCTCACGGCCAGCAGACCTGATCTCTTATTTGCGATCTGCATGTGTGCTCGTTATCAATCCAAACCTACTACGAAGCACTTAGAAGCTGTCAAAAGAGTCTTCAGGTATCTTCAAGGAACAATTCACATGGGCCTTTGGTATCCTAAAGACACTACAATGGCTCTCACAGCCTACTCTGATGCTGATCATGCGGGTTGTCAAGATACTCGATGAAGTACTTCTGGTGGTGCTCAGTTTCTAGGAGATAAGCTGGTTAGTTGGTCAACAAAGAAGCAAATGAGTACATCAATCTCCTCTACAGAAGCTGAATATATTGCCATGTCATCATGCTGTGCTCAAATTCTTTGGATGAGATCCCAGTTATCAGATTATGGCTTTAACTACAACAAAGTTCCGATGTACTGTGATAACAAGAGTGCCATTGCTCTTTGCTGCAACAACGTTCAGCATTCAAGATCAAAGCACATTGATATTCGACATCATTTCATCAGAGAACAAGTGGAAAAAGGAATTGTTGAACTCTACTTTGTAAGGACGGAATTTCAACTGGCTGATATCTTCACAAAGGCACTTCCAAGAGAACGGTTTCAATTCATTCTCCCACGTCTTGGAATGAAGAGCATCACTCCTGAGTTACTCAAAAGTCTTCAGGAAGATAATGAAGAGTAACTGATTCACTTCACATATCCTTTTTTTTAAGAAATAAAACCCAGAAAAGAAAAATACAAAAATATAAAACCTATAAAAACCATAAAAATCTGAAAAACTCAAAAAGACAAAATATATGTTTGCTTAAAATTATGGTTTGCTATTACTTCAGATAGCAACCCGATTTTCAAAATCCGTGTAAAAACACGCTATCATGTTTTCACTGTGTGCGGAATATCCGAAAAGTTGTACGCTTCAGTGCAGCCTTTCTAGTAAAAGAAGAGAAGTCTTCTTTTCCCAAAATCTCTTTCTTCTAAAAATTCTTCAAAAGAGATTTTGTGGTGTACAAGGTGGCCATTGGTCTTAAATTTTCTTGTATACGTTACCACTCACATTAATGGCTACTAAACGTTAAAATGGAAAAACGGGTCATTAATTGAGGGGGAGCGTATGTGCACAAAATTTCTGCACCTTTAAAAACTTCGTGCACCAGCCACAGTGAAAACTCAAAAAGTGCCTCATAATCAGTAAACATTTAAAATCTTGCCACATGTCTCTCCAAAGCTTTTTCGAAAATCATTTAAATCATTTGGGATCACAAAATCTCAAAAGATTTGAAATTTTATGATCGGGGGGAGAGAATGTGATTTAAATATAAAAACTGATTTAAAAGTGATGTTTTTGGACTCATAAAGGATATTTGTGGACTTTCGAGAACGCTCCCTTGTGTGCTAAAATGTTAAAGTTTTTGGATAATCAAAGCACATATTAAGGGGGAGCAAGTGATTAAATGTGATGTTTTTGAACTTATAAAGATGTTTTGGACTCAAAAGATCGCTCCCTTATGTGCAAAATTTTTAAAAGATTTTGGAATATGAACAAAGCACATATTGAGGGGGAGCAAGTGATTTAAAATGATGAATAAATGATCTCTTTTGCATGCTCACCCGTATGTGCCAAAGTTTTTCAAAACTGATTCAATCAATGGGCACATATAGAGAGGGAGCAAGTGGCTTAGAGTCTTTCGCGGGTTTTTACAAATTCAAGTAAAGACCGTGAATTGCTTATGACTCAGAACTTGACTCATGAATTGACGAAACATGAAAAGTCGTGAATCGAAAAGACTAGTCCTAGCCAGGTAATAATTTCAAGCTGGTCTAACCAGTGATGTAAACGTGTCTCGAAGAGGATTGGTCCAAGTAGAATGTACCGTTTCGAGAAACTCTTCTTAGATATATACTTTGACGGATCTAACTTCCTTTTTTAAGGAATGTTAACAACTTCAAGCTAGTTATTAGGGCTAGTTATCACCTAAAAACTGATAATGGATCCTTTAACTAAGCAACGTAAACGTGTCCCTCGGGTATATGTCTATTAAGAGCCGATCAATTCAAATAAGTGCAACTCACCCCGACATGTGCAAATTTCTTTCTTCCTATAAGCACATGTTAAGGGGGAGCATTTGAAAAATGATAAAACTCTCAAGGTGTTAACAAAAATGTGTTTCTTTATCATAAACACCTTGAGAGAATTTTCAATGATTTTGGTTATATGGCGAATGTGGAAAAATACCAAAAGACCGACCACTTTAATTTAATGCATGGAGTTATAAGGATGGTTAGGTTAGGTATATGTTCCCATGATCCACCAGAACCGGAGGGATCTTCCCAGGGACAATCCAATAGATAGATTAGAAGTCCTTAGGAATGATTGAAAAAAGGAGAAAAGTGAGAAAGGGAAAAGTGCCAACTGAGACTGAGCTAGGACTGGAACAAACCCAACAAGGTCCTAGTAATTGAAGTCTCGGTAAGCACTGAAGGGGTTGAAGAATTAGAAGGAAATAAAATGGGAAAGGGTGAAAAGAAATAGCCCTCCAATTATTCAACCTTAGGGCAGACACCGGGTTCAATTCATATGCTACTGATTGTTGCTAAGGTAACATCGGTATTGAAGTTTAAGACGTCATGGACCCAGTGACGCACTGCACTAAACCTTCCAGCCACTCAAGTTCTCTTAAAAGAGTTTGTTTCATTCTCACGGGGAACCGGTGTAAACTATCGACTAGTCTCTTAGAGCTAGTTGATATTGAAACAGGAGACCCCTCCCTAGTCTCCGCATAGGATAACCAATGTGCACTTATCGAGTCTAGAGCCAAGAGATACATCAAAAGATCTCATAGGTACACTTGATACTCATACACTGGTGGTTCAACATTAAGGGCACCAGGTGTAATATGTCGAGTCCTACGCAGATCTTAGCAATCTGCCAAGAACACTTATGAGGGAATGTACATAAGTATTTCCCAATGATTGAGTGGAAACTCTTGCCAGGGTCAACATCAAACAGCCCTGACAGCAGGTCACTTCGGTAATCTCTTGTAGGTTACGCTTAGTGTGTTCGGTGGTGTTTCAAAAGGTCTACAGTCGTGGGGTGATCTCCAGCGACTCACCTAATCGTTGGTGTACTTCGGTATGTCAGTGTAAGCCCTTTCGGGGGCATCCGATTGGGAACCGCCTTGGTAAGGATTAAAGAAAGTCTTCACACTATGCTGTTGACAATCTCGAATTCCAAACTTGTAAGTGCCGGTATGTTTATTACTAACCATGTTTTATGCAGCTTGACATACCTTACTTACTGTGATCACCACCATCACTCAAGTTCCACATGCTCATACCAACATCTACAAGGAGTCGTCAGAGCTTTTTAACCATGAAGATCTACTCAACAAAGATGTATGAGCATGTTGGAAAGGCGTATTCTCTCCAAAGACTAAGAAGTTGACGATTGAGACCGATTGCTGAAAAGATGCAGATTCATCATCACATGCTTACACTTCTACATCATAACTCAATATATCATGATCAAAGAATGGGCTTAGACTATGCTTCCTCAACTCTGATGCAGAAGATCATGATCCAGAAAAGTGTAAGCATGACATCACAAAGATAATCACTACATCACAAAGAGACACATA
>LBNU01006144.1:18668-32952 GCA_014162995.1 Artemisia annua | reverse complement strand
GTCCTATCTAGTACGAACTGTTTAGAGGATACAACAATCAAATCAAGTATGAAACTTGATTCTAGCGAATATGATATGTTTTGATGATGAAAATAGATGATATTTGTGTGTTTTTGATGATCCCAAAGTGAGAAATTCGTCCACTATATATAGGCACATGGTGACCCTTCAAAACAGTCACAATACCCCTTCAAATGGCTTTAGAGACGCCTCTTTTCGTAACAGTCACAATGGTTCACAATTAGCGACGCTTTAGCGACGACCTAGCGATAGAAAAACCGTCGCTAACTACCACTGGTTCAAACAGTCGCGATGGTTCGCTCATTGATGCCTTTTTAATAGATTTAACTGTCACCAATTCGAAATGATGTGTCTTTTCAATCATGACGGTCAATTAGAGACGGTTTAGTGACGATTTAGTGACAGAAAAACTGTCACTAATCTCTATTTCGTGGATCACTATAAAAACCCAACAAAACATTATTAGTAATGTTCCAATAGTTGTTACTAATAGTTGATACTGAGCTAAATTATGTTGGCCGCGGGGCGGATTTAGGGTGTTTCTCGAGAGCTTTTGTGAAGCATATGGATCTACCCCGCATAATCTAACATATAGTAAAAGATCTTGATTTTTCTGAAATGTATAATTCTTAAAAAGCTTTTGTTTACAAGTTTTATGAAAAGCATCCAACACATTATTGAGAGTTCGTTACTGGTTGGATTAAAGTACCAAGAGTATAAATCACCTTACGGGATTTGTTTGAGCAATTTGTCATGGACTGGTTGGGGTTCTCGGAAAATGAACACTTTGAATGGATGATGGGGCAGAGTTCTTTACTTCAAAACATGCAAGCTAGCTAGCAGGGACGAAACCAGGACCAAATATGACCGGCTGCACAAATTTTGGAACCATAATATAGAAACACATTTTGATTGAGCGGGTGCATTTAAGATGCATTTTCAAAAAATTAATGTTTTTTTTTTCCAAAAATTAACACTACATCGAAAAAATCCATATGGTTCCGACCCTGCAAGCTAGTTGCTTAGTGTTAAATTCATTGGATTATAGTAAAAGTTGATGCTTTATCATGTGTTCTCAAGTCTCAACTCCTCATCAACTCATTGAGCAATTCTAAGAAGGGCATTTATACAAACATTAATATTAATTACTGTAGATATAGTAACCAAATATGACATGTATCTTCCCTCCGTCCTAAAATAAACGTTCATTTTTTATTTTAGATTGTCTCAAAATAAATATACATTTTGTGTTACTACCGATCAAGAGTGAATAGTTGAATGGTAGATGTGGTGGGTAGTGGAAATTCTTAACACATTGTGCAATTTAAAGGTAGATATTTATTTAGAGGCAAATTCTTAACACACTATAAATGACTTATGCAAATAATTTAGTAGGCCTTGGTCCAAAATTCAACATCATTATTTTTATGCATTATGCAAATTGACTTTAATTTTGATTTAAAACCATATGGTCCATGCTAGTAATACCGCTGAATCAATCAAATGGTTATAAGTTCCAGTTTAAGCAGAAGCAAGTATGAGTTATATATAAAGTGTAATGTATGTTGGTTTGTACTTTCTTTTTTATAAAATTATTGAAATTTTGTATGAACAAAAACCCATAAACGCTGGAATTCGGTTAAATATGGGCTGGATGTATATTATATATGGGCTGGATTTGTTTGTTACAGTTGGCTGGAAACTGTATCAACTTACATGCTAAAGCAATTAAATAGCCCACTTAAATCTGGGCTTATTGCTTATTCATTCAGTTGCAAACTCACAAAAGCTATAATACAATCTGTTGTTCCTTTGATCAACTAATAGGTATATGAATTATTTGTCATTCACACTCTATGCATCCCAACCTTTCAGAAGAGAAGTTTTAAGAACGCGGTTCAAGTTTTGTGTGTTAGTAGTCTCGAGCCTCGTAGAGAAGTTTTAAGCGGTTTAAGTTTGGTGTGTTAGTAGACTCAAACCTCGTGAATTTCAAACGCTCTTCCGTTTCATTAGTCGTTATGTTGTTTTAATATATACGTACGTCCACTGACAACATAATAACGTCATACAATTATTATTCACTATACAATACCCTCAGAAAGAAAAGGACATAAAGAATGGGCAGCCATGGTTAACCTTCCCTTGTACTTGGGGCATATGGAGCTTAAATGCCCTTAATAAATATGCTCAACCTTCTAACAAACCCCGGCACAAATGAAAGGCCAAAAATAGATGAGACTTAACCTCCATGGCTCCATCGAGAGTTTCCTTTACCACAAGGCAAATAGAAATTATGTTCAAGAAATTTAATGATAGTAGCCCAAATAATGGACCATGTTTGGAAGGTGACCCATTACACTCATGCATTAAAACCATAATTTGACTATGACTCATGCATTATGGTGTGGGGGTTAACATTGTGTTTTTAGTTTTGTTTCTTGTGCCTGCATACTCATATCTCATGCGTATCTGAATATGTTAAACATAACCCTTTACTTTTTACGCTGCATTCTATCTTAAGAATCATTAGATATGCAAATATAGAGAAACAGTGAGTTCATTAGATGTTAATTTTATGATTTTGGTAACTCTAATCATAGCACTCAAAGTCTAGGTATGATTAGCATTGCTCATAATTTATAATGATTCGATGTGAGTGATAGTAACAACCCTCAAAGGTATGATTAGCATTGCTCATAATTTATAATGATTCTATGTAAGTGATACTAACAATTGCAAATTATCGTCGACGCCATAAAAAAACAAATTAGAATACGCAAGTGTATTGTTATTGAAAAATTGATGAATATTTTTACGGGTGGAAGGCCCTTTACCCAATTAAAAAAAAAAAAACCTATTGATGGATTGATCTATTTTAGCTTTGTTAGGCCAATTTTACTCTTTAACTTCTTGAGTGTTGAGTGATTAACTATTTTATTTATGAGTTTGTGTAACGGTTGCTCATAGGGGCATATTGGGCAGCTACGTGCTTTTCTACTCTTTAGATGCGCTATTCCAAAATTTGTCAAATTACAAATCTTAATATTACTGAGAAAAGGATATTTAAATTTTGATATTTTCTAAATAAAATCCGAAATTTATTTAGGTTTAAAGTGTTGCGAGAATTAACTTTTTTACGTAAGACAATCCCAAAAGAACATGTTCTATGAAGCTTTTTCCCTTTAATTTTCTACTTTCACTTTTTCTTTTACATGGAATGAAATAAAATCACGTGGCTTTGACAAACTTTGAGGTACATGGAAGAATGAAGATCTTAACTTTGGTTAACTAATCCTTATTTCACCTAGACCAAAGTTCCCTTTTAGCTATACGCGTTTACAATAAGGCTTGTCGTAATGGGAGGTCGACCATTCGGTATAGACGCGTTGTCCAGTACGAGACCTTCAACGAACGCGTCCCCCCTCCCCCTCCTTTGGATTGGCCAGGTTGGGTTGGCAACTTGACCGAATAAATTGCACATATACACTTGGGTCTTAATGCACATCTAAAGTTGAAAAAGGGTTTGGTCACGCATAGGGGTGGAAACGAGCCGAGCCGCTCGTGAAAAGCTCGGGATCGGATCGGTAAAAAGCTCGAACGAGCCGAGCCTAAACGAGCTCGAGCCCGAGCTCGAGCCTAAGTTTGGGCTCATTTAATAATCGAGCTCGAGCCCGAGCTCTATACAAAAAGCTCGAGTAGGCTCGCGAGCCTAAACGAGCCTTTGAAATATAGACGTATATATATTGTCTATACGTATAAACGAGCTTAAAAGTAGTAAACGAGCTCGAGCTTTATGTAATTAACGAGCCGAGCTCTATTTGAACTTTGTTTTCTTTAACACATTATATAAATTAGTCGAGCTCGAGCCCGAGCTCGAACTTTTGAAAATTTTCACGAGCCGAGCTCGAGCTCAAAATATAAGGCTCGAAACGAGCTCGAGCCCAAGCTCGAGCTTTATATATATAAACGAGCCGAGCTCGAGCTCTGGCGAGCTCGGACTCGGCTCGGCTCGTTTCCACCCCTAGTCACGCATTTAATCATCATTATAGACATTTAGTCATGCATTTGATTTTAAAAAGAGAAGCTGAGTTGATGCTGAAATAACATAAGTATTTGATTATGCATTTGGTAACCATTACTACTAGTCTGATAATCAATATTGAATGTCACTTAAAACATCGAAGCAATTAATTAAGTAAATCTTTGTCCAAACTATTCTCCAAAATCATCCCTTAATCCAAAAGAAATTATATACTGTAATATTATTTGTTTAGTGTTTAATTTAGGCGTTGGGTAAGATGTATGAATCGAGTCGGCTACTTTTTCCAATAAAACGTCGTAGTCACCTATGATATGATCTCACTTTTAACTTTTTAGGTTATTGCTTCACAAGTAGTAAAAGAATATCATAAATATCATAAATCATCATTAGAAAAAAAAAATTGATTAACACACTAATATATACAGTATATATATTTTAAATAAATCACCTTTAAACATAGTTATGTTACATATACATTCAGCTTTATTTGCTAATACATTAAAGTGTGCAAATTAAAAGACAATAACCGCAAATCGTGTCGTTTTATTAAAAGTGTTACTCTATCAAATGTTAAACATACGAAGCAATTATCATAGACAAGTAAAACACAAGGAATAAGTGTCAACTTAGAGCATTTGTAAATAAGTAATTTGTAATTGTGGTAATTCATAAAATTACAAATTACTTGCATGTCACGTGATTTTTGTGTATTACGTGTTAATTATTTGTGAAACTGGTTAATTTATGAAAACTGTTAAACTCTTTTTCACTCTGTACTTTGCGATGCCTAAGGTAGTTAATTTTCATGATGCGTCAATAACAAAGTAGTACGAGTAATTTAATTCGATATACTATTAATCTACTAACCACCAAAAATAGAAAGAATGATATGTGTCACTTCTAACACACAAAATTACCTAAAGTACCCATGTCACATGTTTAAATTCCAAGACAATCAATGGCAAATGAGTCAAAATACAAAACTTTATTGGTGTAGGTAAGAACACCAACACCTTATTTTAGAAGCAAACATACACGTTGTTAACATTTGGGATCACAAACCATTTCCTTAGTTTAGCAAGTCCTCCAATCCTCACAACATACTCGAAAAATGCCTTCCGGTAACGACGGAGCCACCGTCACGTTCCTAAAACGAGAACTCGAGGCTTCATTTGTCAAGATCGACTCACTAGAGTCCGAAAACCACGAGCTTAAACAAGAAATAAGCCGTCTCAAAACACAAATAAATACACTTAAAGCACATGATCTCGAAAGAAAATCAACCTTATGGAAGAAACTACAAAGCTCTATGGATTCGAGCAAAGATTTCAACGATCCGCCACAAAAAACAAAGCTTCAAGTCGACGTAGTACTAGATCATGCACCATTCAAAAAATCGAGCTCTAACAATACAGAAGCTAAAGCCATGCTACCAAAACCGCCACCTTCACCTCCACAATGGCTGCAAAGACGAGTAACGGCTCCACCTCCACCACCACCACCTTTACCCTCGAGCCCGGTTGGATCAAAGGCCGTACGACGTGTTCCAGCAGTTATGGAGTTTTATCGATCATTAATGAAGAGAGACACCCAAAAAGAGAATAAGAATGGGGTCGTTGGGGTTGTCTCGGTTACGTATTCTCGTGATATGATTGGTGAAATTGAGAATCGATCGACTTATCTTACCTCTGTAAGCTTTTGAACTCGACACTCTAATGTTACGTTTACCTTTTAAAAAAAAATAAATGAGACACTTTCATTGTAGTAGGTACAAAAATAAAAGTTGAACTAACATATTAGTTGAAGAGAATGATAATATGTTTCTAACAATGATATATGTTTTTATTTTTTTTGCTTTTTATGCACACATTATTAATTCTTATGATAGGCATTGTATGGTACTATTACTAGTAGAAGTATGAACTTATGTTGCTATTTCTAACAATTAACTCTTTGACCATAGATAAAATCGGATGTCGAGAAATATGGACAGCTACTAAATTTTTTGATAAGGGAAGTCCAGAGTGCGGCATTTACTGAGATTTCTGATGTTGAGGCGTTTGTGAAGTGGCTAGATGGTGAATTGTCGTGTTTAGTAGATGAGCGGGCCGTTTTGAAGCACTTTCCGCAGTGGCCTGAACGGAAAGCTGATGCTTTACGTGAAGCTGCTTTCAGCTTCCGAGATTTAAAGAATCTTGAATCAGAAGTTTTAGCGTTCAAATGTGTTCCGAAGCAACCTTTGGTTCAATCACTAAGGAAGATGCAAGCACTACAAGACAGGCAAGTATGTAGCACTTTAGTATGGACCAAAATTTAATGTATGCAACACTAATACAACGTGCACATTTATGATAGTAGTAAGATGTTCAGGGTCATAAGACTTGTAAATCGGAAAACAGATGAGGTTTTTCTTGTTTAGGTTAATTGAGGAGAGAGCGAGTATTTGACTAAGATGTACGCGACTTAACCAAATTATCCTTCAACCATTTCCGGCCCTTTTCTTAGTTACTATAAGATGTGTACCTAGTGAAGTTTGAACAAAACTCTTCTAAGAACATCATGATGTATGACTAATAGCAAGTATAGAAACAAATTATCATTCTCTTCAAATTTACGCTTCTAATTTACATATGTTTTTTAGGAAAAAAAAATGGTATAAGATATTGCGATAGCAAGTATAGAAAAATTTTACCAAATCAGCAACTCCAAACTTTTTAGTGGGACTTTTTTTGTGAACAATTACAAATTCACATATTCATGTAACTTTATATTTCGGTGTAAAAGTTTTGGGGACTGATGGAAATCGGTTTTAATATCTGTGTTTAGGGTGGAGTCTAGCGTTAGCGGACTTGAAAGAACGAGAGAAGGTACAAGCAAGCGATACAAGGAGCTTCAAATTCCATGGCAATGGTTGATGGACACCGGAGTCGTTGGTCAGGTAGAAGCAAAACACAAAGCACTTTTCTTTATTAACAAGTGAAGCAACTTTATTGTGATAATACTTAATTAATTAACACGCGATTAAATAACAAAGCTACTTTATGGGTGTACTATAATTTTAATCACTCTTGATTGTGAAGCTAAGTTGTTGAAATTGGTGACAGATAAAACTAAGTTCACTAAAACTAGCAAGAGAATGTATGAGAATGATCGCGAAAGAATTAGAAAGTAATGAAGCTTCACGAGATGGCGATCTTTTGCTTCAAGGGGTTCGATTTGCTTTTCGTGTTCACCAGTTTGCCGGAGGGTTTGATACCGATACCATGCATGCATTTGAAGAATTAAAGGAGATTGGAAGCAAGATTTATAACAAGTAGCAATAGAGGTTCAAAGATGAATGACATAATTAATGTTGTAATTTAATTTTGGGGCTATGTATGTGTGTATGTATATGGTGGAAAATGCATATATATCATCAAGGAAACCAGTCTTAACTGGCTGCTGAAAATGTTCACTTCCACTTACAGAATATACGTATATGTATATGGACTCGTTACGAAAAATCTTGGATTCGTCACTGCAGCTCACGTCAAACTAAGATCGAGACATTTGTTTATCCAACTCTACGTCTCTCTCTTATCCTGCGATGATCAAATGCGTTATGGGTCTTATGGCATTCACTATCTATTAAAGTCTCACGTCGCTTTATCATGTTATGTTACTTACTACCTGTACATTATTAGATTAGTAATTGTCCGATCTTCTCATTAGCACACCAAAACAATATATAGATACAAATACAATGTAAGTGGGTCGATCCTATACAAAACTAATGAAGCCCATGTCACAAACTGATATACGTAAGACAATTTCCCGCAGTTTGAGCAGGAGGGGACCAAACACTCAAACTGGAACGAAATTCTTTAAACAACGCATAAGGTAAACCCTTAGACTATGTTTATCGATCAAAAGATCCAACCGATTGGTTTGTATAAGACAAAAAAAAAACTCAATATTATATTAAAAGAATGCAAAAGAAATAGAGAGAAAGTCACGATCCAGTCGGTGTGTGACATCCAAATTTCTGAGCCAACCATGCCACATGTCAACGTTTGATTGGTGAAGAAGGATTATGGTAATGTTTAGAGCACCGGGTGTGGTGAAGAAGATAAATAGTAATGTTTAGAGCACCGGGTGTGGTGAAGAGCTCAAGCTCTTCGTTTGGGCCTCACTGGTGCCACATCACCCCAACACCTCTTCACAACTAACCCCCTCCTCACCAACAACTAACCTTAACTTTTTCATTTGGGCCCCACCACCACCACTCAACTAACCCCCTCTGTTACATATTCCATGTCCCAACGCTTAAATGTACTTTATGTCAGAAAAAATGCTCGCCGTGGAAGTGAAGAGGGATCAAACGGCGAAGGGCGGCGAGGGGGGGCCGGTGCAGCGACGAAGCATGCATGGCGAGCTCGGCGAAGTAGCCACGTAGGCACGACGAAGCCTCCTTCGTCTCTACACTCAGTGCTCTTATAAATGTTTTGTTTTTTAGTTAACTTTCTAACGTTGCTTTTTAGTGTAGATAGGTAGCCACATAGGTACCATGGCCGGTGACTTGGGTGCTTTATAGCTTTATAGTGTAGTTTTCCCATCATATTTCAACATCTTTTATTTGCCTTTTATATTTTGTAAAAGTAATTAACTTATAAATAATAATGTTGTAAACTTAATGTTGTCTAGTGTCTAATTTAAGAAATTTATATTATTCTTATACTATGTTTAAATTAAATATAAAAAAAAATAATATTATATGGTAGGTTGGGGTGGGTTGTTGATAAATGATAGTAAAAAAGTTGAGATTGATTGTATGTATTGGTTGTATAGGTGGAGGAGTAAGAAAATAATATTTTAATGAAAGATTGAGTTGGATGAGATTGTGAATAAAGATAGTCTTAGTGAAGATATCACATATTGGTAACGTGTTGACACGTGAAAAATACGAACCTGTCATGTAGCAACAAAGTCTCTAACAAAGTGAAATGTGAAAACTTAAGCTAATAAAGGAAATTGTGAAAATTTAAACTAATAAAGGAAATAAGAAAACTTAAACTAATAAAGGAAATGTTGAAACTTAAACAAATTAATTTACAAGTTTCGCGTTAACCTATTTAATCCATTATTATATATATAAAAGTAGGCATATTACATGAGTTAAACAGGTTTGCGGGTTGACCCGTTTAACCCATTTAACCCGTATAATAAAATATAAATAGTTTTTAATTTAAGTAAAAAAAATCTTAAACAGGTTGGCGTGTCGACCTGCTTAATTTATTCCCAACCCAAACCTGTTTAATAAACAGGTTAGTCGGGTCGACCCAAATCCAACGTGAAATCTATCATAGACTTAACTCGAAACTGTTATATTGCGTGTCGGTTTCTGGTCGGGTTTCATGTCGGGTCAGAAATTATCACCTCTATTTGCCGCTATAAAATCCTGTTGCTATACACGGGTACTCGTTTATATTACCAGAAAATGGAACACAAACATAGTTTAAAGTTCAATCTGTAGGCCAGCTTGTTCACGTTTGAGCAAGTCTATATCTTCTCAAATTACAAGCATGTTTCCCCCTTGCATTTTCAGAAGCTCCTACTTAAACATAGTATTTACAACGTTTGAAAGATAAAAGATAATTGTAGGTTAGCATTATTAAACAATCTTATATTAATAAGGGCAAATTACTGAAGTAGACTAGTTGCTCTATGATTAATCACTTTCTAGATCATTTTTTTTTAAAGAAAAATATAGACCGGTTGGCTTGGCAACTTGCACTATCCAATTATGTGTCGCCATGTGTCCGACATTTTTGTATTAAAGTTGGGCAACTCACACCAGTTACCTAATAAGTACACCAGTTGCCCTATGATTCATCACCTCGTAATCAGTCTCATAGGGCAACTGGTATGCTTCGTGAATTTTCCCCATTAATAACGCATCAATTTTGCAAACTTAAATGCTCAAGATTCTTCTGAAAAGTTCTATGTAAACCCTGGAGGTTCAATAAGCTAAGATCAAAGAATTTTTAGTCCCATGTTATTCTTTTTTTTTGGGTAAAGGGATCTCCACCCTGGTAAAATATATTAACCAAATAAACTTTTAAAGTACAATGGAATGTGGCTGAAGTACCACATTAACCTCAAGCAAACGCTTGAACAACCACTAGAACATTTATGACATGCCATAAATGAACAACTAGCTACTAAAAACTAGAACAACCATGAAAGAAAAAACATGCACGAATCAACATCGCATATTACTTCCTCGACTTGCCTTGGACCTTAAAATCAAACATCTTGTTAAATTCCTCCAATTGCCCAGGTAAATCAAGAACCTGGGCAGCGTAATNCCTAAATAACTAACCCAAACAAACGAATCTCAAAGATCAAAAATTGAAGAACGATTATTTTTTATTTTTTTTTGCGATCGTTTTTGGTTAGGGATTTTAGGAATTCGCCATTAGGGAATCGGTTAGGGATAGTTTTTTCCCATGTTATTCTTTATGCAAATATCTAAAAGTTTATTTATTTCTTGAGATGTGATGTCAATTATGTATGTAAATATATCGTTGCCGTCTATTTTGGGATTGTCATAGCATAATTGGGTTTTTTTCTTTCGAACTTAAACTTCATTACAAACATAAACTAAGATTCACACATATCATTCCTTAAAAGCGAGGTAAGCTTAAAAGAAAACGAACGTCCCATCTAAAAATTAAACTAGAAGAAGATGTAAACGAGCAACTCCATGGAAACTTTGGTGTTTTCTCACGGAAAAGATAATTGAAAATTCTTCAACCACGAGCAAATATAGCTCCATAGGGGTATCGCATCGTAGATGAAAGAGGGATATATGTCTAACAATCATATTCTTCAAAACTAAAAACCAAATTACTAATCAGCATCAACAATATAGCATTCTAAATTCCCCATTCTTGATTTTTCACCTAATAATATCACCAAACCAGCAATTGTGACGATGAAATCCTGATCAATCCCAAAACATACTCGTAAACCAACAAAAAAGTCGATCAAAAAGAATAGATAGTGATGTGCAACTCCTACTCATCATTAATATCTCTACTCTCTCATCTACAATTACCATGTCCATTTATTTTAAAACAACCCATTGCAAAAAAACCAACCCATATTTGGTGGAGGTACATTTGCAAATTTACTATGACATAGGTAGTTGAGAGGAACACATTGTAGGAGTCAAATTAACGTGTTTTGTTTTGGAAATCAACTTTTTTTAACCCTACAACACAATTTTATAAACCATGAACAACCCACATATATTACTTATTATGGACAATTTTGGCACTACATTGAAGTTATACTACCTGAAATCTAGCTCTGTAAGTTTACATATGCGGTTACAAAAGATCTTGAAGGAAGTTCATCATATGCAACCAAAGCCATTCCAAAATCCTTAAAATAGTCAAATTCCCTTCCCACAAGCCCAAATTATAAGTTATACTAAAACCCAAAATTTAACGGGCTCATTAATGAAATTTTACGGAGCCCGTTAGACGTTAATATGGGCTCTTATTGGATAGTGGCTTTTGTGTTTACCAGTTCGAGGATGGTTAAGTAGAAACCGCCTTTGTTGGCGAAATTTGGTTGGATAATATGGTATGGTGGGTCGACTGTTCACGCCCCGTTTTGGTGTAATTACAGGTTAATTGTTGTACGACTGTATTGGAATTGTTAATACAACCTAAACTCTGTATGAATACAACAAAAGACGAACACCTGTAGGCTTATTTTTGTACGATCAGATAACTACCATACACATGGACTGATGAGAAGAAGCTTCAGGACTCTTATGTTTACAACCATATTGAACCCCAGTCAATTCACCAGATTAAGCAAATCCAAATGAAAAAAATAAATAAATAAATAAATAAAATAATAAAATAAAATAAAAAACTACAAAAACATCTGTGGTCTTCAACGAATTTCCAGCTATTGTAGTTTCGTGCATTTAAGTTACAAGGTAATATTAGTTAATGCTATTGGTTACATGTTTTTATCCAATTATTGTCTTTCAAAATTTTATTGGCAAATTAGTTTATATTTTCTGATTGTATCTTCTGTGATTGTTACACAAAATATGTGGCTAATCATTATGGAACAAAAATAGTTGCTCAATATATAATTTTGCATACCTCAGTTTGTTACCTCATAACTGTTGCTAGAGAATAGATCTTCGCCATATATTTTTGCATGTTTTGAATTGCTTCACTCATACATCCTAATATAAAATGGACACTAAAGTAGACAACCTCTGGAAAAATTTTATTAAAAAAAATCCTCCAGTAAANAAAAAAAAAAAAAAAAAAAGTACGGAGTAATTGTTAACTTTAAAAAAAAGAGTGGAAAATTAGTCAAACATTTGAAAAAATGAAGTTTCATTTGTTTTTGGTCTTCACCGTTGACAATACTGTTCGTGTCCTAACTGCATTCATTCACTGATCCGACTAAGGCTATGTTTGACACAAAGTTTTTTGGAGCTTTTTTGGGTAATGAGCGGTGAACAATGAGCTTTTTGATTTTTAGTGTTCGTTTGGCATGAGAGCTGTGGGCTTTGCTATTTTTTAGGAAAGCTCATTTTTCCAATGCTTCTTTATGAAGCTGTGAGCTTTTTTTGGCTATTGCTCATAGCTACTGCTCACAGCTCACAGCTACTTTTGCCAAACATAGCCTAAATGTCACTTCTGCTAGTTCTCTATTGCTAAAAGGTCCCTAAACTATTATGTAATCCCAGTATAAACCCTCAACTTCTATTTACTCTCTATATAATTATATTATAACTTTATACTAAAACCCAAAATTTAACGGGCTCATTAATGAAATTTTACGGAGCTCGTTAGACGTTAATATGGGCTCTTATTGGATAGTGGCTTTTGTGTTTACCAGTTCGAGGATGGTTAAGTAGAAACCGCCTTTGTTGGCGAAATTTGGTTGGATAATATGGTATGGTGGGTCGACTGTTCACGCCCCGTTTTGGTGTAATTACAGGTTAATTGTTGTACGACTGTATTGGAATTGTTAATACAACCTAAACTCTGTATGAATACAACAAAAGACGAACACCTGTAGGCTTATTTTTGTACGATCAGATAACTACCATACACATGGACTGATGAGAAGAAGCTTCAGGACTCTTATGTTTACAACCATATTGAACCCCAGTCAATTCACCAGATTAAGCAAATCCAAATGAAAAAAATAAATAAATAAATAAATAAAATAATAAAATAAAATAAAAAACTACAAAAACATCTGTGGTCTTCAACGAATTTCCAGCTATTGTAGTTTCGTGCATTTAAGTTACAAGGTAATATTAGTTAATGCTATTGGTTACATGTTTTTATCCAATTATTGTCTTTCAAAATTTTATTGGCAAATTAGTTTATATTTTCTGATTGTATCTTCTGTGATTGTTACACAAAATATGTGGCTAATCATTATGGAACAAAAATAGTTGCTCAATATATAATTTTGCATACCTCAGTTTGTTACCTCATAACTGTTGCTAGAGAATAGATCTTCGCCATATATTTTTGCATGTTTTGAATTGCTTCACTCATACATCCTAATATAAAATGGACACTAAAGCAGACAACCTCTGGAAAAATTTTATTAAAAAAATCCTCCAGTAAATGAAAACCCCTGGAAAAAAATTCTTAACAAGAGATGGTTCAAAAAATGTGCTAATGCGTAGGGATTGCTTACGCACTTTGTTTTACCTCTCAAGGGATCTCAAGAGGCTTACAATCCCCACCAGGCAGTGTACCTGACCGATGTAGTATAGTGTAGTGGCAAGTACCGGGGGATTGATCGTTCTCTCACAGGGAATAGTGTTCGCTAGGTTAAAGACTACTCTAATTAAGGTCTAAGGGTGGAGGATGATTATTTTTGTATTTGTATGTTTTTTATGAAAGCAGTAAATTCTCGGTTTTTGAAGGAGTGGACGGAATTAGTTGCTAGTCAACTAACCCAAGTTATCTACTTAAGCAATTAAATTAAAGTTTTGAGAAAACAATGGTGGGGAAAGTAGTGTTTACTTAGATTTTATTACTCCCTAACTATCTTTTACCATGTAATTAGTATGTTGAGTTTGCGTGGATGACGGGTGTATTCCTAACAAGTCGTAGGGAGTGCGTTCAATTCCCTAACTCTATAAGCTCCTACCTCACTCTATGACGATACGTCAAG
>LBNU01006144.1:3361-16543 GCA_014162995.1 Artemisia annua | reverse complement strand
TTTTTTTTTTTTTTTTTTTTTTTTTTTTTTTTTTTTTTTTTTTTTTTTTTTTTTTAATTGGATCTTTAGTTATCCATATTTCTCAGGTTCTGATCAAGCGTACCGGTTCAATTCTCTAGGGTCTGCACCGTTTCTTAACACGACTACTTATGACCTAGTATTTTTCATCGAACCAGTTACATGTAAAGCTAGCAATAAAAATCCTACTAAAATAGTGAATGGTGTAATCAAACTGCCATCTAAAGTTAGATGTTTCATTTAAATGGACGACTAAACTTAACGACTTTATTAAATTTAAACTTAAATTCAAGGATAAAAATGTTGAAATTTTTTAAAGAGTCTAATTAAAGAGAATTGATTACCACATTTTTAATTTCTATTGATACACACCATCTCATCATTAAACAATTGTACATTATCTATATTCGCTTTAATTGCTTTTACATTAGTGTGTGCAAATCAATGATCTATCTTTGCAAATCACATTTCTTAATTAAATTGTCAAACAAAGTTTGGAATAAAAAAAATAAAGAAAAAGTTAAGTGGTTAAAAGTTATGATCAAATGAGAAATTAAATTAAAATGACAAGGATGAGAAGAAACCACGACCGTATATTCAGATGCGCCTACAAAAATATATGTATTTCCTCTTAAATTTCTCCTTCTTATTTGAAATCTGCGATTAGAATTTCTTCTCAACCTTCTCAGTTTGATTTTTCTTTTCATTGGATCTCTTCCAAAGTAGTTAAATTAAAAAAGTAAACCATTATTAACCCGTGAATAATTTTAAACCTCGTACCCGAGTTACACAAATCATAGTTGTATCCTATAAACACAAGATCATATAATAACCAAAATAAATAGTATTAGATATTTGTAAAAATCTAAACAAATTAGTATAAACGTTAAAAGGACCGGAATGTGATTTTGTTCGACTAAAAGGGTCCATAATGTTAGAGAAAGCCTGTTCATAGATTTCATTTTCATCGACAAAACTCTCAATTTATGTGCGATTGTTGGTAAATCTGACCCGAATAAGTCTTATTTAGGTTAGATTAATCGGTTTTTGAGGAAGAAAAATGTTAACCGTACCCAACCCTAATAAGGTGCGGGTTATTTGGGTTGCGGGTTATTCGGGCTCGGGTTATTTAGGTACGGGTTAACCCGAATAAACCGAATTTTAACATATACGAACAAATTAGTGGGTAAAATTGTATATAAAAAAAAGAAATTATATCAGAAAAATACGCGGGTTATTTTGGTTAACTCGAAACTCGAATAAGGTTGAAACTCTCACCCGAAACCCGACCTTAATAAGAGTTTGGGTTAATCGGGTTAATCCGAATAACCCGAATAATGATTTTAACCCATATAACCCTTCATGAATAAGCTTATTCGAGTTCGAATAGAACCGGGTTAGTCGGATTCGGATTCGGGTAAGACTGGTCAGTCGAGTTCGGGTATTTTTAAAAGGGGTTAATAGGCAAATAAGTTACTAAAGTTTGAGAAAATGTTCGCCTAAGTTACTATAGTTTAAAACATTACAAACAAGTTACTCAACTTTTTATCACCGGTTACATATGTTATTGTCTTAGTTTTAACCCTTTACTACCGGTTAAAAATTCCTATGTGACACTCATGTATTATGGGTTAATAGACAAATAAATTACTAAAGTTTGAGAAAATGTTCACATAAATTACTAAAGTTTGGGATAATGTTCACTTAAGTTACTATAGCTAAAATGGATAATGGGTTTGTATTCCCCTTCACTATGTCTTATTAATTATATTCCCTTATAGACGAGAATCTTCATGCCATCAATCTAGGGGATAGTGGGTTATTGTGATAAGAGATGGGTGCACTATCTTTTAGTTCCTTGCACAAACGGTTAAAAATAGATAAAAGGTATAAAAACATACAATATGTTGAAAAACATATAACACGCGTTAAAATGTATAAAAACATAAAAATACGTAAATAAAAATCATAAGAACGTAGAAAAGCTTACAAAAACGTATAAAAACGTACACAAACATATAAAAATGTACACAAACATATAAAAACGTATACAAATGTATAAAAACGTAGAAAATGTACAAACATGTATAAAAATGTGCACAAACGTATAAAACGGATAAATAGCGAATGAAAACATGTTAACCAAAATTTTTAAAAATAATTACAAACGCTCATTGGGCAAAAGGATAGACGCTAACCACTTAAGGGTGACCTAGTGGTAAAAGGGCTTGTTACTATCACTCTAAAATGTGTGAGGTCTCAAGTTCAATTCCTGCTAGGTGCAAACAACCTTAAGTGGTCACGCCAACCTCCTGAAAAGGGAGAGCTTCACCTGGTTTGAGTTTGTAGAGGTGGGTTCAAACCCCGTGGAGTCGGCCAAAAAAGTCGGAAACCATGGTTATCAAAAAAAAAAAAAAAAANAAGGGACCAAACGTTCAAATTTTCTTTGTTTATAATGGTATTTTCGTTAGTTGGTTATGTATAATGAATCACTTCAATTAGTACATATATGGATTTTACCCCCTTTTTTTTTTATTCTGTATCATAGTCATTAAAAAACTGACTTTTACAAAAATAAAACGCGTGAATTTGAGTAACTTAGATGACAGTTTTGAAAATTTAGTAACTTATGTGAACTTTTTATCAAACTTTAATAACTTCTTTGAGGTGGAATATGTTTCAGGCTGGGATACCGGCTACCAACCGGTTGCCCACTTTGGGGTAACCCTAGTGTAACATATTTGAAACTTTAGTAACACAGTTGTTAAACTCGTGAACTTGAGTAACTTGTTTGTAACATTTTAAACTATAGCAATTTAGGAGAATATTTTCTCAAATTTTAGTAACTTGTTTGTCTATTAACCCTTTCAAAAGCGGTATAGATCACTCCTTTTCTCCATGATGTTTGGGTGTTTGTGTAATTTTCTCGGTCTCACGTTTCTTTCCCAATCATCATCTCAATTTAACCATTATTACAAGTTGTTATTTATAGCTGTAAAAGATTGCAATGTCCACCACTCTATACAGATGGCGCATGCAATACACCTGCTGTGTGAGCCAAATATGTTATTGGTATTGACCAATGGTGTGGTTCAGAATTTGGAGTCGACGTGGAGGCGCGTGTGACTTTAATACCTTTGTTTTGTCTTCTTTTTTAACGTTAAAAGTGACGTTCCAATGTATTTTTGTCCACTTGCAAAGCCACTTGTGACTTACATATATTTAAGCAAAGGGTACAAACATGATTTAAGGAGCATTAGTATCATGTTGTCATGTTGATGTACTACTACTCATCCTTCGTTTAGCGGCAATCAAAAGGATCGTATATTCTTGTGGAATTTCGAATTTAAAATTTAATTATTTCAGACGCAAAATACATGATTGAAAATTGTCTAATACACTAGAATTTTGCAAAGTTTTATGCTACTTTAAATTGGTCGTCACCCAACTTAAATGGTCGATTTCTATTTTGAGTTGCGAAAACTAATAGTTGTCGTAATTAACGATGTAGTCATTGTCACAGATCGTTAATAGTTGAGAGTCCAAAGGTGCCCGAGCAGTGAGCACCTTGTCATTCGAAGCATAACTTGACACATGAATGTTTCAAAGATAAATCTAGTAAAACAACCGTTTTAATCCTCCAATATTAGAAGACCTCTAACTTTTTATGTCTCTTCTATATATTTACAAAATTTAAAACTCATGTATATATGCGTTATGTTTTGTGGCAATACAGTCCTTATATTAAGAAAAACTCATTTCTTTTCCATATGCTTATATTGCACATCGAATCATGTTAACTCCATGTACACAATTGCTTCGATGAAAACAAGTTTTTCCAAAACTAAAACTATTGAAAAACTATTGACAATCGATAATGTCCCAAGATAGATTAAGTGGTCTGGTTAATTAATTGATGAAAAAAGAGTTATTATACCAAATTGATTTTAGACAAAAATACACCGTTGGTCCCTAAACTTTCTAAAAAAACATCACCATGCCCCCTAAGTTTGCAAAATCGTCGCCATGCGTCCAAACTTTGGGTTTTTGAGGCCGAATGCGTCCCTTGACCAGGTCAACGCTCATTTTTTGTTATATTTCCAAGGGCATAATAGTCCAACCACATTTATAACTATCATATGGTTAAATCTAACATGACATTCAACTTCAGGACCAACTGTGTACTTAATAATTTTTTAACTAGCCAACTGATAATAGAAGTATTTTGATCCAGAATCTGTTCGCCTGTTCGGCTGATTTTTGTGCAACAGTCTTAATCTTCTAAATGTATTAATTAAACAGTCATCTAGCATTGTGCATTGTGCAAAGATTAGTTTTCATCTTAGCAAAATAATGTTTTATCTCACTGCCGCGAGTAGCCTAGCGCTTACTTTGTTCAAGTGAGCTTCCACTCAATTGAATTTACAATAAATAAATTGTATGACGTGCCCCATCCTTGGGCTATAGCTTGTTGTAGGCTCAGTTAGCTCACATGACATACGTTCAATCTACGGCTTCTGCGGTATTTTGGTGTAACATTACTGTTCTACATTTTAAAGCCATTTAACTTATTTTTGGACAATGATGACTACACCATTGACTGCTTTTAGCGGAGACATTTTGAGTTTCGGCGGGGAACATGTACCGCCGAAACGGTTCCCCGCAAAAACCCCCTCGCAGATCCACTTTCGCGGAACAACACTTTTTTGGCGGGGACTTGTGGCCCACACGCATTTTAGCTGGTCAAACTTGCTCCAGCGTGACATTTCCCCGCCAAAAAGTAGTATTCGCTGTTGTAATTAGTGGATGTAAACAATAATTCGATTAATTAAACGCCTCTTTTGCGCGGGGACAGTACCGTAAAGTGATATCCACTGCTCCCGCTAAAAGAGTATTTTTTTCATTCCACGTGAGTTGTCATCTTTTTGCGGCGGACAGTCCCCGCCAAAGCTCGACCATTTGCAGCATATTGCTGCAAATGGGTAATTTCCAGATTTTTTTTTCCAAAAAATCTACTGTCTTACCAATACAAACAGTCCAAATTTGCTAAACCCACCGTATAATTAACTCGCTAAAAACTTTAAAAGTCACCAATAACATAACTTGGAAATATAATATATCAATCTAGAATATCCTTTCACAATTCAATAGTGATTTAATTAAATCGATTACAAAACAAAATTGCATAAAGGTAATTTACAAGTGTATGTTCTACTATAATGACTATAAAACAAGGCTCATGAGATGAAAACAAAAAGGAACCGTATGTGGCTACACAGATTTCGCGGGATGGTGACAATTACCAATCGTCGCTTCTCATGCACCTGCAAATTTGCTACAAGAATCCGTATGTGGGTCATGAATAAAACCAATTGGACCCATTTTCATATTCATATGGTTTATTAATTGATACACGAAATGCAAAAGGCGTAAAATGATAACCAAATGAAAACCTAATTAGTACCTTCATCAAGTGCCTCTAGTTTTCCAATTGATGGTGAAGCAGTACAGGTTCGCACAAAAAAAAAATAGACAAATGTAACTACTAGTCAGGCCAAAATCAATCGTTTGTTTTTAACACAACGACACATGAAAAGGTTCTATCTTCATCTAGTTGCAGGCCAAATCATTTGGCATATAAAATGAAAAGCGTCAACCAATAACCTACAACTATCTCGTTTAACATCTCATGTATAACCATATCATCTCGACTCATTCGTTTAACATTTTATGTATAACCATATCATCTCGAATCATTAGTCTAACATCTCATGTATAAGGATATCATCTCGACTCATTCGTAACATCTCATGTATAACCATATCATCTTGACTCATTCGTTTAACATTTTATGTATAACGATATCATCTCAACTCATTCCTTTAATATCTCATGTATAACCATATCATCTTGACTCATTCGTTTAACATTTTATGTATAATGATATCATCTCGACTCATTCCTTTAACATCTCATGTATAACGATTTCATCTCGAATCATTCGTTTAACCTGTTATGTATAACAATATCATCTCGACTCATTCGTTTAACATCTCATGTATAATGATATCATCTAGACTCGTGGTATGTTATATAGGCTCGGGCTCAGCTCGAGCTCGGCTCGTTTATACGATTTGACCATGAAAAGTTAAAGCTTGGCTCGAGCTCGGCTCGTAATATATCTTTATTGAGCTCGTTAATAAGCTCGAGCTCGGCTCGTATATATGTTTATTACTTAAAATATCATAATGTTGTTTAGGCTCGTTTAGGCTCGCGAGCCCAAACGAATAAAGCTCGAGCTCGATTAATAAACGAGCTGCAACTTAGGCTCGAGCTCGGGCTCGTTCGAGCTTTTTACTGATCCCTAGTTAAAAATGATGTAAATAATTTTAAAAAGTCTTAAATTAATTAAAGATGATTTAGAAAATATTTAAATTAAATTTAAATTATTTAATAGTGATTTAAGTTAATTAAAATGATATAAAAGTTTTTTTTTCTTTTTTTTAATGAAATACCTTTTGGCGAGGACATGTCTCCGCTAAAATTTTCCCAAATTTTTTTGTATTTCCCTCGTCACATTTACTTTATCGCGCCAAAGGTTTTGGCTAAAAATAAAAACTTTTAGCGGGGACATGTCCCCGCCAAAAGCTATAAAAAAAATACATATACTTATCAGATCTGGTTTTAACACATAGAAAAAAGAAATAAACTCAACTCTTTCTTCTTCCTCTTGACATATCCAACACCACCACTACTTCACCACCACATCACCACCACTACACCACCACTACATCACCGCACCACCATCTTCACCACAACACACCCACACTCGCACCACTGTGCTCGTTTAATTCTTTCCTCAATCCCTCTCCTCATTTAGTTCTTTCTTTTTCTCATCTCATTTCTTCCTTTCTCCCACACGTTTACAAACCCAGGTGAGTAATTTGTTAGTTTTTGTTAATTTATTGATTTTCTTTATTTTTGTAATTTGTTGTTTTTTTTTGTTTTTAAATTTTTTGTTCTTTGTTAATTTTTTGTTATTTGATAGATGTGTTTTCTGATTTTTGTTATTTTTTTTTGGTATAGTTGCTGTCGAGATGGCCTATAACTTATGCTATTGCTGTCAAAATGGAGACCGCTCGAACAGTGAAAGACGTGTCACCTCATGAGTTCGTCAAGGCTTACGCCGCTCATCTCAAGCGCTCCGACAAGGTTTATTTCCGAAACCATTTTTCATATATAGATCTTTTAATGCATCCTATATTATATTATATAAATGTATTGTTTGTGTGTGATGTTTTATTTATTAGAATTCGTACACATTTGATGTATTGTTTGTTTGCGCAGTTATTAAAATGTGAAAAAAGTTAGATGTTTAATGTTTTGAGCTGTTTGTGTGATTCGGTAAAAACTTAGGTAGTACTATCATATGGGGTGTTTGTTTTAGCTTATTTGTGGCCTTATGAGCTTATTTTATATCGGCTTATATTTCATAAATCAAACTTTCCGGCAGACTTTTATAAGCTTATTATCGTATAATAAATAGGTAAACCCCACATCACTTCTGCAAGGCTAGTGGTGGTATTGCTTGCCACATTTTGCAATAGTTGCAAGCATGAACATTGTTGATTTTGACTCCAAGGGGTAAGTATTATAAATAGTTGCTTCGTTTTACCTTTTCCATTATTTGAAACTGGAAAAAAAACACGAATGATGTATGCAAAGTTTGGTGTGTAAATGCTTGATCAAGTTAACTCTGCTAAAGTGTATGATTAATTTCTAATATATTGCAATAGGTAAAACGTTTTTTTATAGTTTGGTTTGTGTTTGTGTTCGTTTGTTTTGGTTTGTGTAAAATGTTTATGGTTTTGGTTTGTTAGCACCACCACGACAGTCGTTGCCGTTGCTGCAGCTGTTCACCACCACAACACACCGCCGCCGTCGTCGTTGCTGTTGGACACCACCACACCGCGGCCTTTATTGCTGCTGTAAGTAATTTATTTTTTTGTTAATTTATTTAGTAGTTATAATTTTGTATAATATATGTGTAGTTAGTTATAAATGTGTGATTATTGAGTTGTTATTGTTTGATTGTCTATTTACGAGTGTGCGTTGAGCTGTTGATAAATTAACTAGTTTGCGTTTGATTAGTTAGCTTTTGAAGTAATCAAAGTAGAGTAGTGTAAGGTTATTGGGTTGACGGCTTTCATTTTATATGTCGATGATTTGGCCTGCAACTAGATAAGATAAAGCCTTTTCATGTGTCGTATGTGCTTAAAAACAAACGATTGATTTGGCCTGAAACTAGTAATTACATTTTCTATTTTTATTTTTTTGTGCAGAAACCTGTACTGCTTCAGCCATCAATCTGGAAAACTAGAGCACTTGATGAAGGTACATAATTAGTTTTCATTTGGTTATCATTTTACCCTTTGATTCGTTATCAATTAAATACAACCATATGAATATGAAAATGGGTCAATTGGGTTTTATTCATGACCACACATACGGATTCTTGTACAAATTTGCAGGTGCATGAGAAGGACGCGATTGGTATATGTCACCATCCCCGCCGAAATCTTGTAGCCACATACGGTCCTTTTTGGTTTTCATCTCATGAGCCTTGTTTTATTAGTCATTATAGTAGAACATACACTTGTAACATTACCTTTACTGCAATTTTTGTTTTGTAATCGATTTAATTAACATCACTATTGAATTGTCGTAAAGGATATTCCTAGATTGATATATTATATTTCCGTTATGTTATTGGTGATTTTAAAGTTTTAGCGAGTTAATTTACGGTGTTTTAGCAAATTTGGCATGTTTGTATTGGGTAAGAACAAGTAGATTTTTTCTGGAAAAAAAAATCTGGAAATTACCCATTTTGCAGCAATATGCTGCAAATGGGTCAGAAGCTTTTGGCGGGGACATGTCCCCGCCAAAAAGATGACAACTCAACAGTGGAAGCTACTTTTAGCGGGGACAGTGGAAGCCACTTTTAGCGGGGACATGTCCCCGCCAAAAGAGGCGTTTAATTAATGTAATTATTGTTTAATCCACTAATTACAACAGCGAATACTACTTTTGGCGGGGAAATGTCACGCTGGACAAGTTTGACCAGCCTAAAATGCTGTGGGACCCACAAGTCCCCGCCAAAAAAGTGATTTGTCCCCGCCGAAAGTGATCTGCGAGGGGGTTTTTGCGGGGAACTTTCGGCGGTGACATGTCCCCGCCGAAAACCTCAAAATGTCTCCGCTAAAAGCAGTCAATGTTGTAGTGCATCATTGTCACAAAAATAAGTTTAAATGGCTTTAAAATGTAGACAGTATGTTACACAAAATAGCAGAAGCACGTAGATTGACGTATGTTCATGTGAGCTAACTGAGCCTAAACAAAGCTAATAGCCACAAGGATGCACGTCATACAATTTATTTATTGTAATTCAATTGAGTGAGCTCACTATGAAAACAAAGTAAACCTAGGCTACTCGGCTGAGCAGTGAGATAAAACATTATTTTGCTAAGATGAGAAACTAACTCTTTGCACAATGGCACAATGCTAGATATGTTTAATTGATACATTTATGAAATTAGACCTGTTGCACCAAAACATCAGCCGAACAGGCGAACAGATCTGATCAAAATACCTTCTATTATCAAGTTGCATAGTTAAAAAATATATTAGTACACAGTTGGTCCCTGAAGTTGAATGTCATGTTAGATTTAACCATATGATAGTTATAAATATGGTTGGAGTATTATGCCCTTGGAAATATAACAAAAAATGAGCGTTGACCTGGTCAAGGGATGCATTCGGCCTCAAAAACCCAAAGTTTGGACGCATGACGACGATTTTGCAAACTTAGGGGGCATGACGATGTTTTTGGGAAAGTTTAGGGACCAACGGCGTATTTTTGTCTTGATTTTAAGGATAATTAAAGATTTTGCATAAAAAAAGTTAATTTAAAGAATAACTTTTATGTACAATAAGGTATTAAAAACACATACTCTACAGAGAAAAAACCTCATATTTGAAGTCCGAACTTCATTTCAGGCCTCCGGAAGACTTGAGACGCGTGAATGAAGTTCAAGGTCCATGTTCACAAGCTTGAGGTTAAAATTAACTTAAAGATTGATATAACTTGGGGGATAAAGTACCTTTATGAAGTATTGATAAAATTAAATGGTGACCTTGGTTGTGATATCATGTTAACCTCTTCTTGTCACTGTTCGTACACAATTACAAAGCCGTTAAGTTGTCCACCATTGTCATCGAACTTCTTAAATCTATACTTAATTTGATCACTACTTAACCACAAACAGTTTCCGAGAGCATTTAATAATTAACTAGCATTAAAAACCGTCCACTTCACTAATCACCTTTGTTATTATGTATGTAGTAACTCATTTGAGGTAAGCACTCAATAATGGTTATGTAACTATGTTAGGGGAAGATTTGCAAGTATCTTGGTGATTCAGTAATCAAGTTTAAATTTAATTGGTCATGTCAACCTTTTTTAAAAGAATAGGGTTTTACTCGGTTTGAGTCTGTGTGTTGGTGGATTCAAATTTCGTGAATTAGTCGGTCAAAAGTTTAGAAACTATGATGAGGAAAAAAAATTATTGTCAAAAACGAAAAGAAAATTATAAAAAAAGCAACATGAAACATATAATAGATTTGTGTGACATAAAAATTATGCATTCCTTTACATAGATTTTTTTATAAATACATGATAGACGTAAGCAAAGAGGAGAGATCATTAACGTTTTTTGCATATTAAGAGACGAATATCAGCCACTTATTTTTCAATTGAGAAAAAAAGAAGAGATTAAATAATATTTAAAAATGCAACTACACTCATCTTTTTATAATTTAAATATCTCATGAATCGTTAATCATTAAGCAAAACAACTTATACTGTTTTTTTACTTAGTTATAACGTTTTTCTAGTATTGAAATTCACAAATATGTCACATGTGATTTAACACTAATTTGAGATTTCGAACAGTAAACAACTTTATTAAAATTGACATAACTATTTGTGTATAAATTAAAAAGTTTCACCGCTTTTTGCGATGCAAGTCACATATTCATGGCTTTCCAAGCATATAACACACATTGTTATCAACTTTTAGATTATAACAGTTTAATTATGAAACCTTTATAATCATATGTGTTTAAATCACATGTAATTTTATGTGTTTTGTACAACTTTTACGAATTAACTGCTCTAATCTATAATTCGAAATATAATGTGTTATACATGGTTAGCAACTTATGAATGTGTAGTTTCTAATAAAAATATGGTGAAACTTTTAGAATTTTGTAGAAAGAGTTATCTTAATTTTACTACAAGTTTTAATGCTCGAAAACGAAAGGTAGTTTTGAATCATATGTGATTTATTAAGCAAGTTTTAACAAAAAAAGTAAAAAAATTAAAACGAAAAAAAAGTGAGAAAAGCAAAAATACAAATTTGTACTAAAGTGTTCGTTATGGATAAAAAAAATAAAAAGTGTCATGATGGTATAATTTTTTTTGGCTTTAACTATTACTATTATCTTTTAAAACTCAATTATATGAAATTAAGATGTGAAACTATCTAAAATAATTCTATTTATGTATATATAAACGACTAAACGAGATAAGGATTATATCTTTCTTTATTATAATAACATTTATCCATTACATTAGCCCATTATTAGGATGTCACAATCACCATGGTTTTTCTACGGAGTATTTCGTTTGGTTATTTACCATTTTAGTCAAAACATATATCAGATACTCTTTTGGCAACTAGGGTAGCGCAGGAATCTAGTGAGAAGAAAACTTATAATGAGAAGGATGAGAAATAATTATAACCACATATTTGAGATGCGTCGACTTGAATTAGATGCATCTCTATTCATTTAGATGCATCCCAATTAATTTCGAAAGTGATTTTGAAGCTAAATCGATGTAAAGTAGTACTTGCAACAAATTTGACCGGTAGATGACAAAAAATAAACAGGATTTGCCTAACTTGCTAAAATGCATATAATATATGTATATGCATCTAATTTTTAGCTAGAAAATATATTAGGGTGCATCTAAAAGATTAGAGATGCATCTAATTAAAGTAGATGCATCCCTAATGTGTGAATATAGTTATTTATCATCCTTCTCACTTTAAGATTTATTCTCATTTGATCCTAAGTCAACTAGGGTATTGCATTATTTATTTAAGCGTTTTGCTAACTACAACATTATATCTTTTGATAAATCTTAACTAAACTAAAAATTTAATAATTAACTAACAACATTTCATGTTTAACAAAATTTATTATAACTAAATATGTATAAATATAAAAATAATGAATATTTTTACACAAATGATAAGACTTAATCAAAACCCAAAGAGTTAGTGAATAGCAAACCCCTTTATTTAATATATTGTACTCGTCATTATTTATTAGTCCCTATTTTGTTTTCGTTGCTAAGTGCTTATTCTATTCTTTTCTACCATGATAATACTTTTTTATCCCGCCTTTAAATATTTGCAACATCATAAAATCTCCAATTCTAGTAAAGTAACATTTGTTGCCCACCAACATATTCTAACAAATTTTAAGGTGTGCAATAAATGTATATTTTAGTTAACAAATATTACTTGTGTATTATATAGTAATGGGTAAGGATCTAGTGAGAATAAAGCTTAAAATGATAAGAATGAGAAATAATTATAACTTCATATTTGAGATGCATCAACTTGAATTAGATGCATCTCTATTCATTTAGATGCATACCACTTAGTTTCGAAAGTGATTTTGAAGTGAGAACGATGCAAAGTGTACTAACAACAAATTTGACCCGCAGAGGATGAAGAATACATAGAAATTGTTGGCGGTTATTTGCCCAGAACAGGGTAAGATAATCAATAGCCTAACTACGTACCAATTAAGGTTACCGGATATCACTTGGAATCGTGTTATCACTTTCCAAAGTAAACTATTCGACCCTAATGCCTGGGTATCACGAATATCTACTTGGGATAAGACCAAATGTTTGTTATTGAATTAGGCACAAATCACATAAACTCATGATCCGTGCAAAAGGTTAAACAAATAAACCTAAACGAAATCATTTATAAAAAAAAAAAAAAAAAAAAATGGCCGAATTACTAG
>LBNU01006141.1:88099-114906 GCA_014162995.1 Artemisia annua | reverse complement strand
GGGGGTGGTGGGTTATCGTCAGGCATATTAACGGATATTTCTTCAGCAGCAAGCAATTCAGCTATGCTCTTTTGACGATTCCTTCTGGAATGGGAACGAGTGCGCATGCACTAAAAAATATTCACAAGTAAAACAAGACCGAGGCAAAACAACAGTGAACTTAAACCAATAACCACAGTGTGACTGGCTTCTTTGAAAAAGGTACACCAATCAGAAGAGTACAATGGCAAGTTTTAATCTTTAGTTTGGGAACTTATTAATGTTCATACACCCAGTTGGGTTGTATTATGCCTTGATTTGCGGTGGTAATATTTTACGTAATTATTTAACAATAAAACAAATGTTTTTGGCTTTTTGGGGTGTGTGTGAAAAAACTTGGGAAATATTTTTGGAATCGATTCGTTAACCGAAATCGTTCCTTTAAGACTACTCGCAGGTTGGCGGGAGAGAAGAATGGATCTCTCTTCGGTTCACAATTTAATGTCAGAACCTCCGTATTCCAACTGTATAGGTTGTAATCTTAAAGAATCGAAGTAATTTAACTTCACGATTTGTTTTGTTGTTTATGATTTTTTTGGTGTTGTTAACACTTTAGGAAAAGTGTTAATGAACTTTTTTGATATGATTAAGATTTTTACAAAAAATTTACAAGTGATGTGATTTGTACAAGGAGGGTTTTGAAAATCACTAAACCTAAATGTTTTTTAAAACACGCAACAACCTCCCCGGCAGCGGCGCCAAATTTTGACTGGGTCTCAGAACCAACAGGTATTGTCACACAAGCTAGTCACTTGTGAATGGCTAACCGTAAAAAATAAACCCTGAAAGCTTAAGACCAGATGCAATGAAATCCTGGAGAGTATAGTGTTTTCCCGGGTCGTTAAAGTCCCAACGAGGTTGAAATTGTATTTGGAAAACGTTTTGGGAATGAGTGATTTTGGGAATAGTAACCAGAATAAGATTTTTATTTGATTTTACACTAATGATTGCTTGAAATTGAAAATGAAATTGCACAATAACAGATATGACAAATATACAACAAAAAATGCAATTAAGCAAAGTACAGGGACTAAAAGTGACAACTTCTAAACTACAGGGGCTAAAAATGACAAGTTCCAAACTTCAAGGGTGTAAAATGAAAATTTTGAAACTTATAATTTAAAGAAAATTAAAATCTAAAAAGAAAACATTTTACTAATATTATATTAATTTAATATTAATTATTTAATATAAACTATTTTAATTTACTTAAAAACTATTTACATTAATCCTAAAAAGATTTTTATTACAAATTAAACTTAGAAAATTACAAAAAATATTTTCTAAAAAACTAAAATGACTTAAAATATTTATAAAAATTGAAAAGAAATATTTTTGTCTTTTTGTGGGTTTTTTATAAATTAAAAACTTAATTAATACTTAAAATCTAATTAAACTATTTAAAAAAGAAAAATGAGAAAATGAAAAAGGAAAATTATAAAATTAATTTTTACAGATTCTAATTAATGTGACAAAGCTAGAAAAATTATAAAAATGAAAATTATATTAAATATTAACAGCTATGCTAATTTCTTTTTGGTTTTTCTAATTAAACTGTTTTAGTTAAAATTAAATCTAATAATTATAAGATGAACAGTAAAAATTTTAGAAAAATTACTAAAAATACTAAATATTATTTAGAACCTAGGAAAAATATAAAAAGATGCTACTGTTTAACAAATTTATACAGAATTATTTAATTTAACAGTTTTAATTAATTACTAAATTAACTAATATTAAATCTAATGAATACTAAATAGAAAAAGAAAATTCTAAGAAAATTATTACAAATACTTTAGGTGACAACCTAATTTAAAAAATTATAAAAACAGAATATTATTAAGCTAAATTTAAAAAGAGAAAATGAAAATTAAAAATATTAAATAGAAACTATCACTTTTATTAAAAAGTGATTATTTTTGGATTTTTCTTTTTGGAACTTGTTTGTACACTGAAAATGGACAACTTTTATGAAAACACTTTTTACAGAGCTTAAAAATAAGCACAATGCAAGCTTATATGCTTAACAGACTTGGATTTTGGATTTTTAAATAAGCAAAAGCTATAAATAAGCTACAAGAATGATCACAGAAGCCAAAATAGATATAACTAAGCTAAATATACATCAATCAAACAAAAATGACTGAATAAGCACAAAGAATAAGCACTGAACACAAAATAAGCAATTCCAATCCCCACAGACACAACACAGGTCTGCAACTTTTTCAAGGTGAGATTAAGCTAGGGGCAAAGATGCTAAAGCTTAAAATAAGCTTGGAACCAACAAGCCAGCTGGGTGAGCTTTTGATAGAACCAAAATTCACCTTATAGGGCCCACTAATAAGCTCTGTGGGACCCTTGGAAGCTGGGTGTGAAGAGTCAGTGTATACTGACTCTTTGCACACAGTGGTAATGGCCAAACAAAATGGGACTAGCAGCCCTACCAAATAAGCTCTAAATTACAAATTAAGCTTTGAACTATGAAGTATGGTTGGTTGGCTTTCTAATAAGCTAAAAATCAAGAGGTGGGGCCCACTAATGAACTCTGTGCACTCTTGTGAATTTGGGTGATAAACTGTGCACAGGGGAAGTCTATGAAAAAGTCCTATTTAAAAGCTAATGAAAAAGCAGTATGAAAAGTTCTAAAATGAAAAACAATTATTGGCACAAGTAGCTGACCAAAAGGGCTTTCTAAATCAACAAGAATCACAAGCCAAGACTAACTTTTTAAGATTGTGCAAGCTTATGAACTTTGGTAAAAGCTGTGACACAGGACACTTTTTGAAAAACTATCTAAGAAGAAGCCATCAAATAAGCAGTATAAAAGCTGGATAAAAATTAAATAAAAATACCCTAATGAAGCTTAGCAACAAAATATTAATACCCTACAAGCTTTTAACCTAATTCACAACAACAAGATCACAATTAAATCAACTATTTTATTCAAAAACTTTTTTCTGTCAAATTGACTTTTTTGATTTTTACACTAAGTTGACTTTGGTGAACTTTGAATCAATCTAGCTTACTGAATATGTTATATTATGCTATTTTAAAGTTATCCTAAGCTTGATTAACAACTTTTAAACACAAATTATGAAAATGGACCACAAATTCTTAACAGATTACAAGAAAATGGGGTTTAACTATGATTTTGACTTTTCTCTGAATGAACCAAAGTTTTTATGTTTGTTCTGAGATGTTTTAGTCCTAAGTAGCATGCACCAAACAAGAACAACAACACATGAACACTGGATCACACTTATCTCAGTAAAACCAAACAAGCCTTAAACTGTATTAGATTTTGATTTTCAATGAGTTTATCTTGTTTAATCCACAAACTTGATTCCACTTCACTAATTATGCTACCTTAAACTGATTTTAGCACAAAAACACTGGTTTGAACCACAATTACTCAAGATGATCACAGATTCAATTTTGACAGTGAAAATGAGATTATGATCAATATTGAAAATCACTTAACAATACCAAGATTTTAAGCTATAATACCACTAATGAACACTGAATAAGCACAAAATCACAGAGATAAGCAACAATAAGCACTAATACAGTTAAATGGAAATTTACACTAAAACTTGAATTTTTAGAAATTGAAAAGTAGAAACCTTTACTCTAGCTTTACTAGAGCTTCTTTATGCTCAACAAGCTCCTAGCTTATCAGAGATAAGCTAGGTAAAAGTCCATCTTGCCCCTCCATTGTAGGCAACTTCCAAAGCTTCCACAGTCAAATGCATAGGTACCCTGTATGTTTTTGTTTTCTGAATTTTTTAACTTTTTATGTTTTCTTATGATTATATAAGTCCTAAGTGAGCTTATGACACAGTAACATTAAGCTTAAGGCATTATTAGAGCAAAAACAGAATTTGAAATTGAAATTGCAAACACTGAATTGAAACTGAAACCTTGAGATTTTTGATTAATAAAAGATCCAATTACACTATAGAAACAGAGTACAAGCTTTTGAAAGCAATTTAAACAACTAAAAACTGAAATTACATTAATTCGACACTACTTAGAACTAATTAAGACTATGCTCCTTCCTTCTTGCTCCTCTTCTATTTATAGCATGAGATTAGGGTTCCTTGGATGTCTCTGAGTGAATTCATGACCATTGGATGCTCTGAGATTGATCCTAGCCCTTGATTGAGATTTTGGCGCCAAAATGGTTTTATAACCATTTTCTGTTTTTTATTTTGCAAGAGGGGGGTGGTGGCATTTATTGTGGAGGTGATGGTTAGGTGAAGTGGAGTGGGCGGTGGGATTGGATGGTGAAGTGATGGAGCAAGTTGCAGGGTGGGGTGATGGTGTGAACGGGGGAAGGAGAGGGGGAAGGGGGAAAGGGTTATAATATTTAAACGGGGTATTTGGTTTGGGCTTATGGGGTTGGGCTTGGGAAAAAGAAAAGAGAAGAGAAGGGTTAGTGGGCTAGGGGTGGAAATGGGTTTATTGGATTTGGATTTTGGGATTTATAAGGATCCGTTTGGTTTATAAACTCCACAAGGACTAATGTTGTAATTTCTGGGTTTTTGAGGGGTGTGTTTTGGCATTTTTCCAAAGTTCTTTCAAGGTCCATTCTTGTCATATGATGAATAGTGTGAGGACCAAACTTGATTTTTCCATTTTTTGAACTTCAGGGACCTGTTTTGCCAACTTGTGAAACTTCAGGGACCAAACTTGTAATTTTCCAAATTTTTACCATAAGGACCAATTTTGTCATTGATGAATAGTACAAGGTTTATTTTTGATTATTTTCACTTTTTAAATTCACCAAGGACTATTTTTGACATTTTTCAAACTTGGGGGACCAAAGTTGTAAATTTGTGATTTTTGATATTCAAAGGGTTTGTTTTGACAACTTATGAATCCCCAAGGACCTTTTATGATATTTTGCATATTTTGAAATATTCAGGGACTAGTTTTGACAATTTGTGAAAGTTGAGGGACTGAAACTGCCAATTGTGCAAACTTTGTTTGTTTTTCATTTGTTTTCAAACATTTTGCATCTAGAACACATAAAACACACTTTTGGAATATTTTCACTATTTTGATGCATTATTTGGTGTTTTTGGATGTTTTGGCAGTTCAGATGATAGAAAAATGATGAGTATTTACACACTCATCAGTCAACGTAGTGCCTAATAGCGATCTCAAAAATAAATTACCACATATGTTCCATATTAAATTCGAATTTCCAATTCATATTCCACATAAACAACGAATTTCAAAACCACGATTCAAAGTTTACAAACTTATCGCGAATAAACTTTCGAATATTCCAAAATTATTAAATTTAAAGTAATGCGGGTTTTTAAATAGCTCCCTAATTTGCCAGTTGTCACACTATGAGTTACCTACACAGTATCCGTTTACTGAAAAAAGAATATGCCCAAAATATGATGGTACATTTCTTTTTGCAGATTGCACAAAATATGAAGTCAAATACAACTCTATGCGAGGTATGCACCACACCCTCTAACCCGCGTAGTTATATTTTGAATGTTATAGTGCTAAAGATTATACACTCTACTTTAATGAGTTCATATTCCGAATTTGTAGCACCATATTTTGTGCGGCTTCCATATAATATTTTGTCTACGTTATTGTTGGTTATTTTGTACACGTTTGAAACTATGCCTTTTGTTTGTGTTTGTAGGGCCGCATATTTTTGGCTTGCTTTATGGTTTTGAGGTCGACAACCATGCAAGATGATGATGTTTCCTGATACAAGCTTGAAGATCTGTGTAAATCATCAGAAAGGTACATGCTTTAAGCTCCTTTTTTGTTGTATTTAAAAAGTGCGACAAATGCAGAAGCATCAAAGTCAACAGCTTATAGTTGGATAAAATCTAACTTGGCATGATCTTTTTAGACTATTTTAAACAAGATCATTATTCATATAGATTTTAAATGGTTTTTCTTTTGTTTAGTTATCAGTTTTACAGTGTTAATGCTTCAGCAAAGATTGAAAAAGTAGAACGTATGCAAGATCCTGATCATCAAAGACCACTTATGGTTTTATATGGCATGATTTTAAGTCTCTTCATAGGCTCCATAATATATTTGTGCTTATGCTTATCCTTTTATACAAAAGGCATCCGTACATCTTTGTTTTAGGCTAAGCGCGAGCAACTAATATGTTTGAATGACCATATGTTATAATGACACTGAATTTTAGAATTTGTTGGATATTGGTTGTTGGAAAATACCTCGACAACAATCCGAAGTTCGATCACGGAACGCTAGATCGCGAGTTGTATGAGCACACGTAGCAAACACGAGATACTACAAAGAACCGACTAGAATATGCACACGATATACCTCAACGTACCCTTTATTAAATACAAATAAAGCTTTTTACAATTGAGGAAGAAGAATGAATAACTAGCATCCCCTCATCTCTATTTATATAGAGATGAGGAGGTGGAAACCTAGCTTGCCTTGCACTCCAAGCTAACTAATCCTTGTTCTAGTCTACCACCTAATCTAATTATAAAGTACACTTAAGTCCTTAATATATGTTTAAGTTACTACTAATATTTAACAATTTCCACCTTAGGAGTAACACTTAAACATAACCGATACTCAGCATCTTTTCCTCGTGCTGGAACTTCGGACCGGGGACCACCTTGTCGACCAGGCATTGTACTTCAGTAATTTTCCAAGATTAGCTTCCGTAGACTCCTTCACTTTCTTCTTTTTAGCAACATTACCCTCTGCACCCTCTTGACCAGGTACTCCGGTTACCGTAATATCCGCCCCCACCTTTATACCAAGGTGTACCTTTTCCTGCTCCTTTACCAAGCAACCCGTGTTTGTATTTTCTTCAAGTTGTTTGTCCTCCAACTTTCTTTGAGCCACTGTAGCATCATCGTTACTAACCTGAACAACCTCAGCTTCACGATTACCTTGAGCTCCCTGCAGTTCCACCTCAAACCAAACACATTTATCAACCTGTACTCCATGGACTCCTGTTTTAACACCAGGACCAAGTTGTTTGAACCCAACTTGTTTATGACCAAGTTGTTTGAACCCAACTTGTTTGAACCTAACTTGTTTACCACCAAGTTGTTTGAATCCAACTTGTTTTGAACCTCCATATTTTTGTACACCAAAATTCGTCAATTTTGCTTCCAGAGTATACACACAGTTCTCTTTCCTGATCCCGGTCATCATAACCCGACAACCTTTAATCACCTTGACTCTGCCCATCTGCATCTTCACAGTATAACCCTCTTTTTCAAGAGTACCCAATGAAATCAAGCTTTTTCTTAACCCTGGAACATACCTGACATCTTCCAGTATAAAGCTTGAACCATCATGCAACTGTATCTTGACTTTTCCTGTCCCTCTGATAGTGCATGTCTTGTTATCACCTAACTGAACCGAACCACCATCAACATCCTTGAAGTCATACAAGAAATCCCTCCTAGGTGTCATATGATAATACCCACCTGAATCCATTACCAATTCAGTCATCTCATCATTCCCGACTACCACCAAGGCTTCTCCAAAGTAGACGTTACCCTCGTCATCAGAAGAATCAGAATTCTGATCATGCTTACCCTTCTTGACGAACCCACTTGACTTCTTCATTGGACAGTCTCTCTTCAGATGATCCTCTGAATGACATATGAAGCACTTGAGTTTACCAGTTCCACCCCTTGACTTGAACATCGAACTTCCACCAGAATAAGCTTTCCTTGAATGATCTGACCTTCCCCTTACATATAACCAGTCACCAGTTTCTTCCTTTGTGCCTTCGGTTTTTCTCTTCAACTCCCTTGAATTCAGAGCCGCAAGAACATCCTCCATTGTCAAGGATTCCCTCCCATACAAAAATGTCTCCACAAAGTTTTCGTAAGACGACGGCAACGACGTAAGTAACATAAGTGCCTGATCCTCATCCTCAATCTCGATATCAATATTCGCCAAGTCAAGTATCAACTTATTAAACTCATCTATATGATCACCCAGTTTTGTACCTGGACTCATATAGAACGTGTACAGCTTCTTCTTCAGATACAGTCTGTTTGCTAAGGACTTAGTCATATACAGACTAGTCAACTTCGTCCAAATTCCTGCAGCAGATGTTTCCTTGGTAACTTCCCGTAAAACCCGGTCACCCAAGCATAGAATCAACGTACTGTATGCCTTATTCATCAAAGCAGCCTTTTCACCTGCTTCCATGTCCGCGGGTAATGTCTCTAATGCAGCATCACATCCCAGCTGTACCATTAAAGCTCGCATCTTTATTTGCCATAACCCGAAGTCGTTCTTCCCATCGAATTTTTCGATGTCAAACCTAGTTATAGAACTAGCCATTCTTCGTATACCTTGCTAAAAACCTTGTCAAGTTGTTTGTTAATCAACTTTACCGACAAGCCTCACAAGCCGTGTGCAATATTCCCCCTTGTTGCTATAAACCCTTCTTGCAAATCGAATTAATTAGAAAAACTCTAAACCCTCGATTTCGAACAAGCAATCCCGATCGTTAACTTGAACCCCAAGCGAACCACGATCGAAACTTGAACCGCAAGAAAAAACTCGCAACAAGAACCTCCAATTTAATCGTCTTTTAAATACAAAAAACGATAACCCGAATATGTAGTACACTCTTCGTGGATAAATAAAAACCAACCACCACCGATGGTCACTTTTTGTTATAAATCTCCACGTGATACAATATACTTGTATGTCACTTTTGTTTTAAAAAATAAAACTCCCTGACATCACTTTGTATTTAATTCTCCACGTAGAAGATACAAAACAAATTGTCCACCTCCTTTAATTTGTTGTCGATCACTGCTACTTCCCGAAAAAACGATTCGAAACCCAAATTTTTTTCTCTGCTCGAACCTTAATACCAACTCGGCACCTTGATCTAACACTCGAACTTCGATGACCACAATAACCTGGCTCTGATACCACTTGTTGGAAAATACCTCGACAACAATCCGAAGTTCGATCGCGGAACGCTAGATCGCGAGTTGTATGAGCACACGTAGCAAACACGAGATACTACAAAGAACCGACTAGAATATGCACACGATATACCTCAACGTACCCTTTATTAAATACAAATAAAGCTTTTTACAATTGAGGAAGAAGAATGAATAACTAGCATCCCCTCATCTCTATTTATATAGAGATGAGGTGGTGGAAACCTAGCTTGCCTTGCACTCCAAGCTAACTAATCCTTGTTCTAGTCTACCACCTAATCTAATTATAAAGTACACTTAAGTCCTTAATACTCCCTCCGTCCCATATTAAGTGTCCACTTTCATAATGCACAAAGTTTTAGGAGATTCCACTAATTAAACTCTCCACCAATCAAATATTAATTTTACCCACTAAAGTCTCATCCTATTGGTTGAAAGGTACAAGTGGACACTTAATTTGGGACATCAAAAGATTCCATTGTGGACACTTAATATGGGACGGAGGGAGTATATGTTTAAGTTACTACTAATATTTAACATTGGTGTATGTGCATGTCTTTCAATTGGAGTGTGGAGTTTTATATGTTTTGTGTGGTATTTAGAGGAAGAAGACATTGTTGAAAGATTATGAGATTAGTGGGAAACCTTTGGTTTTCGTAGATAAGCAAATTCGTGAGAAGAATGCAGAGCTTGGGAAGTTTGATAAGTATATTCTTAGGTCCCAATGACAACACTTTTGTAGCATCAAATGTGGTACCATGTTCTTCACACAAGCATGTAATGCCTAAACAATATGATGGCGTACATATACATGATAAGGCTTCTACTTTACTAACCAAATTGAAACACTTTCAGTATTATTTACACAAAATTAATATGCTGATGTGTAGTTTAGGAATACATCGTTAGTTATGTATTTATTCAGCAGTACAAAGGAGCAAAGTTTAGGCGACAATGAAAGTGCAAGTAAGCTATAAATATTAATACTTTATACTTATTCGAGTAGTTTTGCGTGATTAGCCAAACGTCCTCTTATATAATACTCATATATTTATTGGCTTACAGTATTGTAAATGATCATTTGAATTAAAACGGGCTGCTCATTTCTTTGCAGAAATCTGCACTAACCAATGCATACCACCTCCTAAAGAGCTTTGGTTAGAAAGAGCATTTGACCTTTTTGTTAAATTGAACAGGCTACGGCAGGTTAGCAACCTAACTTTTTTTTTTTCTTTTTTTTTTTTTTTTTAATTTTGCAAATAATTGTACATCACTTGGAGCACACTTTTAATATGGGTAAACCTAATATGGGCACTGTAACCATATGCATTTAGAGCCGTGTAACCAGGTTTGTCGTCATTGTGGAGCATTATATACCAAATACTAACTTACCGGAAAAATATTCTACCCTACTTGACGCAACGTTATTTAAAAAAATGAAATTACGTGCATAAGTGTTCTTGGTCAAAAGTTCTTTACACATGGTTCATTTTAACCCTTTGCTTCTACTTTTCCACTTTTGGTTAACTTAATCATTATGCTATGCCCTTTATTAGTTAACTATTTTGTTGATAAATTGAAATTCTTGGTGTTGACATATTTAGTTTTTTCAAATGCAATGGAATATGCACTTGATCTGTAGTTATTAATAGCGTAAACTGGAGAGGCTTATGGCGGTTTATTAGCTGAAGTAATATCTTCCTTTGATATTAAGACAACACATCAAATGATATACAAGAAAATGTAGAGTTAGATGACAAGACAAAATGCCAATTTGCAATTTTACAAATGGGTATTTGTTCTTATTTTCAGCTTTTAAATGTTTGTCATTATTAACACAGGATTAGACGGTGTTACGGGGAAATAAAAGGTGCCGATGAAGATATTGGGAAGATTGTGATCGCAGTTCCCGTATTAGTATGTAAGTCTCTATGCTGGCATTATTTCTTCATGTGATCTATTCACAATCAGTTAGAACTCAATAGCTTAGCATAAATGTTAGTTGTGTGCTGTCATTATTTCAGTGTGACAAAAAAAATGAAGAAGCCGTTGTTGATTTATTTGCAGCAGAGATACAAAAATGGTTAAGCAATGGCGGTAGTCTTTTTTGGAGGTCAAACAACTGTGCAGATGGTAGTTTATGAAGGTCTATGTTATCTAGCCATTGTCTATAATGTGTATAAAAATATGTTTGAAAACAAATTGGAACAAGCAAAACTTGACAAAACTCCAATTCAGTTAAGGCTGAATGCTTATAATGAACATTCAGTACTTTCTTGCATAAGTATTATGTTTTTAAATCAGTTCTTTGTTGCTTTTATTTTTCGTAATTAGGTTGGGACGTTGGGTTGGGTTTCCTGAACTTACTACCACATTGTTTCGTTCCAAAATATTTTACTCAAATAACGTAAACCAATAGATTCACATTTTGTATGGGTTTAAAACACTCTTTGTTAAAGTTAGATGAGAATATGAGATAACGTCTAAAAGTTTATTGAACTTGATCCAATAATTGTTTGTGCCAGTAGTTTTTTTTCTTCATTTTGTTGAATTGTGAGTTTAGTGTTTTTTGATTTTATCATTGTAATTCATGTATAACCGTTATTGTTTCTAATTTTTGTTTTCTACACATGAGTAAAAAATCTTGGATGAAAAAAATAACATCCAAAAATCCCGCAGCAACGCGCGGGCTTCCCCGCTCGTTTATATTTGAAATTTGAAAATACTCATTTTATTGGGTTTACATGAACCAAAAGAGGATGAGGCCCAACCCATATGTCAACTATTACTCAATTACTCAAGGCTCCAAGAGTCATTCGAAGAGAAGAAAGTTAAAAAGAGTGGGAAATAGTCAAACTCAGACTGCCATGGCTAAAGTTTCAGAAAAAATATGCAATGTTGGTTAAGTTGCCGTCGGAAAAACTAAAAAGGTGAAAGTATGTTACATTTTGCTGCGACTAGGCTTTTTTTTTTCTTTTTTTCTTTTTTTTAATTGCTACTCCGATCCCGAGATTATCAAGAGTAATTTCTTTAAAGCTTCTAATTGGGCTTTACTTGGAAAATGGTAGCGGAGATTTCGAGTTTAAGAAAATAGACTTTGGATAAGATCATTAAAAGTATATATGGTGATGATGGGCGTTTAAAGGATGTAGGCAGTGATAAACGTTGTGGAAGCGGGAAATGGGGTGAGACAGTGATGGGCGGAAGTGATATTGAAGCTTTAGGCATTAATTTTTACTTGTCTTTCATGAAAAAAAAAACGGAATGGTTTAAGTACTCAATTTTTGAACCAACTGACTTAGCTCAGTTGGCCACCTAAGTTCCTTCTGGAGTTTGGGGAGGGGTTGTACCCGGGTTCGAGTCTCATAAGTGACAAAGAAAATTCGGATTTTCCTCTTAGTGCAAAGCCGTGAGTTCTAGGGGCTTCCCTTCGCAGGTATCTCCTAGTAGTTAGGGTCCCGGGGCCTGCCCGTTTGGATGGTTTAACTCCGGGGTCGGACTTCAAGTGTGGTGCCATTCTATTAAAAATAAATGAAAAACCTCAATTTTGGCTAGACCCTGGGGTATGAGATGTAGTCGTGCTTAAGGAAAAGTGTTCTATATTATTTAAATTGGAAGTAAATGAGAGTGTTACGGTGGGCAAGATGAGGTCGTGGAATGGTGGAACATGGGTTTGGAGTTAGAGGTGGGTGAGGAGTCCTCGTAGAAAGGGGTTTGGTTAGCTTATTGAATTGACGAACTTGATAACATTTTTTTTCCAAATGTTTTAATTTCATATTATTGTAGGTGGTTACTTGACCAAGATGGTTGTTTTAAAGAAATAATTGATGAAAAATTCTTCCTCAACCGAATGTGTTACAAAAGATGAAATGGAACAAGACAATCCTTAGAAAAGTTTGCATCTTTATTTGGTTTCTACAACAAGAAAGAGTCCCGGTTGTATTGGCTTCATCACCTTGGTATTGATCTTAACTCTATACTTTGTTCTCATTTTGGAAACGAGATTAAAACAGTGAAGCATTATTTTCTTAAGATGGCATAAAGTAATGCAAGGGTGGGAAAAAAAACTTCAAGTGATAGAATATAGGTCCTTACATGATTGACTCACTTGAAAATATCCTCGATTATAAAGGCCTAAATAACTTTAACGAAAAACAAAATGATTATTTGGCAAGCAGTGTGTTGGTCAATTTTAGATCATATATTCATAAGAGAGTGCTTAAAAACAAAATATCCAATTTAACAATCATTTGTGACGAATTTCAACTTAATTTTTCTTCCTTTCTTCTTCTTCTTCTTCTTCTTCTTCTTCTTCTTTTGATTATCAAATAGAGCAAAAGGATCAATATCGTCGTGATTGAAATGGTGTACGAATCTCTCTCAAGCTTGCAAAGGATAGAATATTGATTTGTGAGGATGTGATCAAGTGCATAAATGTCTAAATGGTAGTATCAGAGGATGTTTGTTAATCTTATATGCGGGCTTACGAGATTATTGGATTCGGCTTATATTTCATAAGCCTCAATTTTTTGGCTTATTTTAATGTTTGTCGGCTAATATAAGTTTATTATAACATAATAAGCTTATATAAGCCAAAAGGTTACAAAATAAGCCAGAAAATTTGGACTTGTGAAATATAAGCCGAAAATAAATAAACTCGTAAGCTTATATATAAGCTTAAACAAACTCCCTTTTACACTCGATGAAGACAAATTTCTTGTAATAACACACCTTAGGAATTATTTCACACCATAAATCATTTTGGAATTTTTTATTATTATTATTATTATTACTATTATTATTATTATTATTATTATTATTATTTTCTTTTTTTTATACACAAATTTAAAAAAAAAATAATAATAAAAAAAAATCGAGTACACATGCACCTATAAAATAAAGTATGTTGATAAAAAGAATTCAGAACCAACCAGCGGTCACCATACATTTCTTATTTCTGTTCTTTAACCGCCAAAAACAACAACAATGCTCTCCGCCGAACTCCCTCTCGCCGGCGGCAACAACCACCTCCTCCAAAACCACCGTAGCCGTAGCATTATTTGTTCTCATTGTGGAAACAAGATTGAGACGGTGGAGCATTATTTTCTTAAGGTGTCATAAAGTAATGCAACGGTGGGAAAAAACTTCAAGTGATAGAATATAGGTCCTTACTTTATTGACTCACTTGAAAATATCCTCGATTATAAGGGCCTAAACAACTTTAACAGAAAACAAAAAAATTATTTGGCAAGTAGTGTATTGGTCAATATTAGATCATATATTCATAAGAGAGTGTTTGAAAACAAAATATCCAATTTAACAACCATTTGTGACGAAGTTCAACATATTTTATTTTATTTTATTTTTCTTTTTTATTTTTCTTTTTATTTTATTTTTTTGGTTATCAAATAGAGCAAAAAGATCGATATCGTCGTGATTAAAATGGTGTACGAATCTCTCACAAGCTTGCAAAGGATAGAATACTGATTTGTGACGATGTGGTCAAGTGAATAATTGTCTGAATGGGATTAGACTCCATGAGGACATAAATCATATTGATTTTTTTTTTTTTTTCTTTTATGCAAATATTAGAAATATATATACCAAATAAAAAATAAAATCAAGTACCACCTATGAAATTAACAATGTTGATAAAAAGAATTTAGAACCAAAGTCACCATACATTTCTTATTTCTGTTTTTTAACCGCCAAAAACAACAACAATGCTCTCCGCCGGACTCCCTCTCGCCGGCGGCAACCACCTCCTCCTCCAAAACCACCGCAACCAAGTTGGTGGAACGGTGTCGTTTCCTCCGTTGAAAGCTGCGAAAAGAGTGGTGTTGGTGAGGCATGGGCAGAGCACGTGGAATGCTGAAGGGAGGATTCAAGGGAGTTCGGATTACTCCATTCTTACTAACAAAGGGGAGGCCCAAGCCGAGATGTCGAGGCAGATGCTTATCGATGATTCTTTCGATATTTGCTTCTCTAGGTAAATATATGGTTTATGGTCTCAAACTTTTTATTGTTATGTCTAACTACTTGTTTTTAAAGTGTATCGGCATGAGAACTTCTTGTTGGAAACGGACTAGACTTTTGTCAATATTCGTTTATTTAACTAAACGAACATAAAATATGTTCATGTTCGGTCATTTAATAAATAAATGAACATAAACAAACTTTTATTGAACAATTCATAAAATGTTCACTAAAACGTTTGATTCATTTACAGCTCTACTACCACAATGGAGGCACGGGTCTTACATTGAAATAAACGTAACGTAAACAAGACCTTTCGAAATGAATATGGGTAAGTCTAGGCCCAACTCGCATGTCAATTCAATCCAAAATCCATTCGTTCAATCAATGAATGAAAGAAAAGTCAAAGAAACTTAAAAAAGAAAAGAGGGAGGAAATAGTCAAATTGAGATGATAACAAGACAATTTCTACTCTCCTCATTTTTGGCGGTAATTATTTGTTTACACTTTTTATTTTTATTTTTTATGTGTGTGTTTTTTTATGTGTTTTTCTTATAATTATTATTATATATAAAGTTGGATTGAATAAAGTGCAGCTCTTGATTCAGAAGCACTTCCTATAATACAACATTTCAAACTTACTCCTGATAATGCCTCTTTGTAAGTATTTCAAAATACAATTATTTTACGCCAAATTATTTAAACATAAGTTGAAAGGATATGCGGATTATTATTTGTAATGTGAAAACAATGAGATGCTATTATTTGTGTTCAAGCTTTCTGCAAAATGTCATGGGTTGCATTGTCCAGTGAAAGTAAAAGATGTACTTCACTGGAAAAACAAAGAGATGGGAATCCTTTATTTTTGAACCCCAAGCCCATGGAATGTACATGACAATAATCGGGTTCCAAAGAAGAGGGAAGATGGATGGATGGATGGATGGAGGTTATTGTGTGGGAATTCAATTCAACTTCTGAGCTTCTTCGAGATTGGGATGATGGATTGATAAAACTTTTTGAGGAGCTTCGAAATGCTTGTATTCCTATGCATTTGAAGTTAATAGCTTATGAAGGAACTATGTCCGGCCTAACTGTAGGCGGCCTCGAGATTCGGCCAATGTAAGAGTGCATGTTATAAGCATATTGAGTCTCTACTATGTATGACTTTAGTTTGTGTTTGCATCTCAATAATTGCAAACGAGTTAAGTTGTGAAGGTTTATATTCTTTGTTGCAATGTTTTATCATGAATCTTTTACTTCATCTACACATATTACGTTTCCATAGATTTAAAGGTTGGTACAATCAGGGACGGAGCCAAGGGGGCGCCCGCGGGTGCACGTGCACCCCATGAATTTTTTCGATATAGTGTTAATTTTTGAAAAAATTATCGATTTTTCCTAAATTTATTTTAAATGCACCCGGTGCATTAAAATGTATCTCTAGTATTATTTAGTTCATATACTTACAAATAAAAAATAAATATAAAATTTTGTAAAAGACCAGATGAAACAAGTTTAACAAATTAAAACATAAAAGCCCAAAGATGAATATGTTTATTAATAGAACAAGTTTATTCATCATCCTAACAATTTACAAAATCCCAAATTGAACCAACACCACAAAGATGAAACAGGTTCGTAAGTCGTAACATGTATCTTTCATTTGTTTATTATGTCTTTTAAAGTTTGCATGTTTGATTGGTTGCAAGGGCGGACCAATGTAGGGGCAGGGGAGGGTCCCCCCCCCCCCACACACACACAAAAATAATAATAATAATAATAATAATAATAATAATAATAATAATAATAATAATAATTGCGGCACCTAGTGCAAATATTATAAGTTTTAGGGTTAATCTAGTTGAGGTTACAAACAAATCTCCAATTCGGCCCCCCAAAATAAATACGGCCCCCCAAAAAAATTGTTCTAGTTCCGCCACATTTGGTTGTATGAAATCTTGACTAATTTGTTGGTTCCGTATAGTCTATCATAATCAATAAGGGCTTAGGGCAATAAGTATAAGTGAATAACTATGCAATTTCTATTAAGACAAATAGGGATAATAAGTTTAAGTGATAGTCAACAATATATAAGAATATGAATAGTACCCAATTGTGTTGTCATGGGGGATTTTTATTGTTGCCGTAGTTACAATATATATGAAAAGTAGTGCTTAATTGAAGGTGGCTTTAGTCTTGTGTATTCCTACCGCTACGGTTGAAAGTTGTGTTTTCTAAAATGAAGCTTATTAAAACTGATTTGCATAATTGGATGCGTGATGATTATTTTAACGACGCTTTAACTTGTGCTATAGAGAAAGCAGAACTTATTAATATTAAAAAGAGTAAACTGCAAAAATGGTCCTTGTGGTTTCCTGAGATTGCAAAAATAGTCACTGTGTTTGACTAATTGCAAAAATAGTCACTGTGGAGCAAAAGTTTTCATCATTTTGGTCTCTGGTTTTAACTGGCGTTAAATGATTCCGTTAGAAGTTACACATTTAGCCCCTGTGGCCCATGACCATTGCAGCGTCCATCCTTCTTTCGTCCCTTTTACGTTTTCATCCGTTTTTACGCGTTTTCGTCCATTTTCGTGTGTTTTCGTCTGTTTTTTATGGTTTACTCTGTTTTTTTTGTTTTTACTTTTTCGTCTGTTTATTGACGTTTTCNTCGAGTGTCATTAGAAATACTAGTTTGAAAGAGAAGTTTGCATTTGCATTCAATATTTTGAGATCTTAGTTCGACACTAGAAACCCATGATCTCAAAGTCTGACGTATTTTCAAAGAGATTTTTTTTTTTTTTTTTTTTTTTTGAGAAATAACGGCAAGAGACTTAAAAGAAAGGGCTTTTGCTTATTCTTGACCAATTTTTTAAGGACTTTGAAATTGGACATACCATGGTTATCAAGATCGCGATCTTGATCGTAAGATCGTACGATCTTACGATCATACATTAGTAAACCTTGCAAGATCTAAGTAGGATCGAAGATAGCATAGGATCGAAGTAAGATCGTAAGATAGCTAGTAAGATCGTAGGATCGCTATCGATCCCGATCCTACTATAAAGCCTAATTTTTATTATTAAACAAACTTTTTAGTGAAATTAATCCCATCTCCTAAATTTTGACAGAATTTCACCCTTATACATGACCCAACTTTGCTCATGTCCTATTTCTTTTATGCCCAAATCATTTATCAAACGACTGAAACATGAAGTAATTGCATAGTTTATATTATTACGATGTTTAAACTTTAAAATTTTCATCTATATTCACTTAAATTGGTCTTTTATATCGAATTTTATATAAAACTATATAACACTAAAACCCCTATCTAAAAAATTTACATTTTTGTAGGATCTTACGATCCCGATTCGATCTTACGATTTCGATCTTGCGAAGACAAAAACGATTCTAAGTAGGATCGCGATCTTGATAACATTGGGACATACAATCCAAGTACGCTTTTATGAGAATTTCACGGATCCACGTGGCTCAATTCAAAACCGCCATATCACCAAATTTGGATAAAAAAATAGTTCCATATTTTCTATATTTAGTCATGGAAGAAGCTTGCGAGGATGCCGTGAAATACATGGATGCTGCATACTGTTCAACTGATAATTTTCTATTGGGCCACATAGATCCGCGGATTCCCCACAAAATCTTGGCGGACCAAAATTCTAAATTATATTATAAAATTTGGTATAAACTTTCTACTCATTTAAAATTTTTTAGAAAAATTACACTGATCAGCTTATTTTATCAAGCCTCAAAGGTTAATATTTTTTAGCTCATAAGCTAAGTTGAGCTTAATTATTAAATAGGAATGAGACTGACAAAGTGAAACTCGACCCAACCCATTTGTCATTTATGTCCATTCATTAAGAAACTCCATGAACATAAACGAATGAACGTAAATGAATCTAAAAAATTAATCATAAAATTTACAAAAATGTACATTATAAGTGAAGTTTTGTTGAAGTAAACCAACTATAAAAGTATATAATAAACAGATACGATAGACGAATATAAAAAAATAAATGAACACAAAAGCACGTTAACAAACGCATAATCGTAATTTGCAAACTTAAGTAAACGGACTAGACTTTTGTCAATATTCGTTTATTTAACTAAACGAACATAAAATATTGTTCATGTTTAGTCATTTAATAAATAAATGAACATGAACAAACTTTTATCAAACAATTCATAAAATGTTCGCTAAAACGTTCGATTCATTTACAACTCTACCACAACAAGGGAGGCACGGGTCTTACATTGAAATAAACATAACGTAAACAAGACCTTTGGAAATGAATCAAAGAAAGTCAAAGAAACTTAAAAAAGAAAAGAGGGAGGAAATAGTCAAATTGAGTGACTGCAAATGGCTACCGGAGATGATAACAAGACAATTTCTACTCTCCTCATTTTTGCCGGTAATTATTTGTTTACACTTTTTTTCTTTATGTGTGCGTTTTTTATATGTTATTATAATTATAATTATATATAAAGTTGGATTGAATAAAGTGCAGCTCTTGATTCAGAAGCACTTCCGATAATACAACATTTCAAACTTACTCCTGATAATGCCTCTTTGTAAGTATTTCAAAATACAATTTATTTTACGTCTTATTACTTAAACATAAGTTTAAAGGATATGCGGATTATTATTTGTAATGTGAAAACAATGAGATGCTATTATTAGAGTAGTTAAATGCTTAACCTTGATAGAAATAGGGCTAATGACTTGAAAATGTACCCAACTTGTCATTTTTTTTTATTTTTTTTAACACAAACCTTTTGAATTTCGACCATATTACCCTTACTTTTTTCAAATTTCAATAAAGGGTAAAATGGTCAGTTTACATGAACAAACGGTCACAAAATACACACAATAGACGAAATTCAAAAGGTTTGTGTTTTAATAAGGAAAAAAAAAAAAAAAGTTGAATACATTTTCAACTTGACAAGTTGAATACATTTTCAAGTCATTAGCCCGTAGAAATATGCTTTAGTTTGATCAGTTTTTAATTTTGGGACTTATACATTGACTTTGAAAAGTGAAAAAGTGATTATGAGATAGATGGATTATTAAGTATAAGTATCGTTTGACGGTGAAGGATACTGATGACGTTAATTTGGATTGTCTTGAGAATCTACAAGGATGATTTTGGTATAATACCATCGAGTGTAGAGTTTCTTCTTTGTTTATTAAAACTAGAGACACTGAGCTGTAGATGTGATTGATTGCAAGCTAGATACTACTCCATATTTTACCAAATGTATATCTTTTAGGATTTATTATTTGCGTCGGAGAACTGTCTCAATTCAAGCTCGCTACAAGAAGTTAGAATGATCACTTCTTTGAAACGTTTAAAACCAACTAGACAGACTATTTGAATGTATTGGGTGAAGGGCTCCGGCTGTGTACACTAGCAGTCACAACTCGCCACTTTGCAATCTCTTTGAGCTGCCTCCATATTACTCCATTGAGTAATTAAGTTCCAAAGTTCCTTCTAAACTCAAATTGGTGTTGAGCCTAACCTTTAACTGTGTGTGTATGTTATTCGGTTTTGATTTTGGCTATATAACAGTTTAAACATTTTCAGGTTTCCAATAAGTGTCCCTTGGATCAGATACCATGGTTATTACAAGGATTTGAGTATAAATCTCATATATCCTGGGAAGGACCGCGATTTAGGTAGGTGTATCAATTCTTGATTTGTATTATTATATGTGGCCAAAACACCCAGTGCCGGGTTGATTACTTGTTGCTTGAAAAGGCAATGAAATTTTGACTCTGAAAGCTAACGTTTTTTTAATATTGGAATATCAGTTTTGCAGTCTTCTATTGGCGCCGATTTACCAAAATTCACCTGCTTTATTTCATCAAATAGTGACGTGTGTTGCATAACACAAACATAATTGATTTTTGTGGCTAGTTTTGGTTATTGATTTCATAGCCTATTTCTTTCTCAGGGATCAATAGTGTAGGCACTGTTCCTGCATCCCTTGTGACTTATGCTTCTATTCAAGCATTGAAGCCTGATCTTTTCATAAATGCTGGTACTGCTGGTGGCTTTAAAGTATATCTTTTGTACCCATTGTCTTTTTTAACTATTTCTTTCTGAAAATAATCCAATTATGGCGTCTTGTATTTGATAAGTTAGATTGTTCACTACATCCATATTTGTTTCTTCATCTAAGTGGCTTATTTTTGTAATATTTGTACTAATGTTAATAATACCAGGTGAAAGGAGCTTGCATATTTGATGTATTCCTAGTATCAGATCTTGCATTTCATGATAGGCGGATTCCAATTCCGGTAAGTATTCTTAATCGGTACCTTCTATTCTGAACTTGCATACTGTTCTACTAAATATGTTGACTGATGCTATAAGTCATACAAACATTCATCCAGTAAAATTGTTAAAATTTGTTCATTGTACAATGTGTTTCATGATTTATCATTTGCATACAGTGTCTTCCACAACTTTATCTATTCTTTTGTGCTAATGCAATCTCCCTCTTGATTTGCAGGGTCCTGATAAATATGGACTTGGTCGACGGAAGAGTTTCTCCACACCAAATCTTGTGAAGGAGCTTAATCTTAAGGTAATACTAGTTATGCAAAAATAAGAAAATAAAATTAAAGTAACCTTTTTAGCTTCTGCAGTTTAAGGTTACCAATGCTACTAATGCTTGGTTGGCAAACTTTTGTCATCAGACGTTGCTACGACGAAGTATATTTTTTCAAAGTTTGAATTAGACAAAATGTGTTCTACATTTTCAAATAAACAATGTCATTTGTGAATTTTTTTTGACAGTTATTACAAATTTTAACTGGTCGTTCAAAAGTTATTTATTAAACTGCTATTAAAGAAAAACCCACAATTTGTTGACATGACAAAAGGATGTAATATCTTAATGTTTAATATAACAGGTATGTAAACTGTCTACTGGAGACTCTTTAGATATGTCGCCACAGGATGAAATATGCATATTGGCCAATGACGCAACTGTTGTCGATATGGAGGTACAGCCATTCATTATAACACTTTCTAGCTTATTTGTTTCAGTTACCTTTTTCCTGCAATCAGATATGCATGTTGAGTATTTAATAGACTTTTAAACATGTAATGTTCGATCTTGAGATGAAAATATATGGTTATATATGGAAAGGTCTTCGAAACTATGAATCTTTCATCTCTTCTCCTCCCGCGATAAGGACGTTTATTTTTATATGTACAGTAATATTCCTTGTTATCTAGCATCAAACATTAACGTACCATGGTCTGGTTGGGTGGGTTGGTAATGGGTCAAAACGGGGCTATTTGGGTTGACCCGTAAATAATAATTTAAGTCTTTGAGAATATTTAGGACATGAATTAAAATAGGATTTTGGTGAGACTCAAACCTTTCTACCCATCTGACCCTTCCCCTTTTAGCTATTCTTATTACTTCACCAGTTTGAGATAAAGACAACCCAAATCAACCCATATGTAAATGGGTCAAATTTGCCACAGCTGTTGAATTTTCGAAATAACATCTAGTTACTGGATTACTGTTCTAAAATATCACTTTTCGAAATAACATCTAGTTACTGGATTACTGTTCTAAAATATCACTTTTCGAGTTTCAGGGAGCAGCTTTGGCCTACGTGTCTAGCCTTATGAGAGTGCCAGCAATATTTATAAAGGCAGTCTCAAATTTTGTTGATGGCGGAAAGTCAATTCCTGAAGAATTTGCTGAAAACTTGCAAGCAACCGTTGTGGCACTAGGTGAAGTAGTTGCCAATGTGGTTGAATTTATCGATGGTAAGTGCCTCTCTGAACTATGACCAATCTGGTATCCTTTTCTAGACATTTAGTTGCACCTTTATTGATCAACCAATTTTGTGTAACATTACCTGTAACGTTGTTTTATTCCATTCACTTGGAAAGTATATCTTCTAAATTTGGTATATTAAAGTCAAAGGAGTTGGAATATCAATAATAATATGGAGTAATGGCCGCTTGAGCATTTAACTTTTAATCATGAGGTTTGAAATAGGAGTAGAGTTGGATATGAATACACGATTTTAACTTTAAATTTCTGCGTTACTTTGGTCTTGTACCGATAGGAAGTCCAAAAATGATCCCAACACCGGAGATGCTTTCTTATGATGACCCAATAAACTCGTTGTGAATGATACCCAAAGCCTTTGGTGTAGCCGTGTAGAGGTATATGAGTTGCTCACCAATCAAAAGGCTACGAGTTTAAATCTCGTCGGAGACATTAGTGAGATATATTGTGAGATAAATGGTAGTGTATGAAAGAATTGCCAAACTCGTGAATGTTGCGTTCTTGTTTGTTCTCTTTCAAACTTAGAAAAACAAAATATAACTTTGTGATGTTTTGAAGAAGTGGCAAAGTTTGAGTGTAAATAGTAAAATAGCAACCCAGCAATTAAAAGTAAATGTATATTGTTGATTTTTTTGTTATATCATCACCAACCTCGAACACATGACTTGTTCGAACATGTTAACCAAACAAGGCAAGGTAAGAAAGCTGGTATTGAACACATAACTTGTGGTCTTCAACAAATAAATAAGACTAAAACATTAATGTAATGGGAAATGTTTTGATTACATAATTATGTTTACATCTGGTTAGATTCGCAAATAATTTATTAACAAAACCATAAATAACCATGGACATGATCCACAACATTACTACATCACATTCACATCATTACATTATTTACACAGCTTTAAGCCAAGCATGTTAAACTTAAGTTCGTTAAAAAGAAAACGTAAAACTTAAAGTTGATTCGTGTACTAGCTAAATTGTATCATACGACGCAAATAAATATATATTGCATTAACACCCAACAATTCCGAGTTTGTATTAAAAGAATTTTGATAATGTATAACCAAAAACTAAAGTAAAAGCTTATACTCCTTTTGTCTTAAACTAAATGTCTATCGGTCTATTTTGGTTAATTTTAAAATAAGTGTTCACTTTCAAATTATATACAAGTTGAAATTACACATTTAATTTAAGACAATGGGATTATTAACATTTGCATTTATCAATAAGGAGAAAAAAATGTAACGCTATCTAGATGCTAGACCAATGTTTGCTATGAAACAAGTATTTTACTTTTATCTAATTAAAGGGTAATGACCTTTCCACTATGGACCTTATGGTTTTGGGAAAAAAGCTCATGAGCTTGGTAAAAGTAAAATAAAGAATAAGGTAATTTTGGTTATGATAGTCAGTTAGTCACCCACGATATTTTATTATAGCTCGCAAACAAAGTAAATAGTATCAAATTAGTTACCTTAGAGTTTAGTATTATTTCTAATCTTTGCATTTTTTTCCTACCAATAATGCTCGCTCATGAATTATTATTAGAAAGTTATTAATTAAATTTTTGAAAATGAAGAAATCGTGTAAGCCTATAAAATTATCAAAATAATACTTCCTCCGTCTCAAAATTATTGTCATGAAACAGAAAACACAAGGTTAATAAAAGTGATGGCACTTTAATTTTCAACTACTAAAATAGAATATGCCTCCAATAGATTCTCTAGTTTTTACTTAATAAGGAAAGTAGACAATTATTTTGAGACATCCTAAATGGGAAATATGGACAATAATTTTAAGACGGAGGGAGTAGTAATATGTGATAGGTGCCTTTTAAGCATTACAACGATAAAGAAGCAACTGTCACCATATAACACTTTAAAACCAATCACACTTACTTCCTTCATGGTTTGATCCTCGTCATCAAGCCTAACTGAACCGGCCACATCATCAAAAGAGAATGGTGTTTGGAAAGTGAGGGGAGGTTTGTGGAGCGGTAAAGTTACTGGATGTGAAAGTTACGAAAAGAGTGGGGTTGGTGAGGCATGGGCAGAGCAAGTGGAATGCTGGCAGTTCGAATTTCTCCATTCTTACTAACAAACGAGAGGCCCAAGCCGAGATCTGATACAAAAATGAAAAATGGACTAAAATCTGTTATTTCTAACAAACCACATGGACCATTTATGTAGTTAATTCTAACTTTTAAATAAGTGTCACATTTTAATCCTAGGCCGGTTTCCACTATGATGCCTAATTTTATTAACCCTACTAGTGATTTAAGCCTCACTGGGTACACATCTTGGGGTGGGGGGAAAGGATCAGAAACGGTCCTACAGATACCCTAGTTACGCAACATGTATATGCGTCAACAAGTCAATCCGGTATCCTAAACATGTAATAAAACCTCATCCATTTACCTGTTTTATTCTAATAAAAATGATGAAATCAAAAAACAAATACGGTATGTAAAATGATCAAAATACCCATACCTTCAACATTTTATTTATTTTTTAGGTGGGGCTATTTTGGTCATTTCATGTCAAAATGGACTGAATTCGAGACAGTTTAAACCCACAGGGACCAGATCTGATACAAAAATGAAAAATGGACTAATGTCGTAATTTCCAACAAACCACGAGGACCATTTATGTAATTAACTCTAAAAGTATTATGTGTTTCGGCTTGTAAAATGACACTTATTTAGATAAGTGGAATCACTTTTATAGTAAGTTAATCTTCATATTCCAATTATCCAAAGGGGTGTTTGGGATAATTTATTTGGAGCTTTCATTTTTTTTTTTTTTTTTTTTTGGGAGATTATCATGTTATTGCAATTTCAAAACGCACATAATCAGAAATTGGTGTCTGGTAGATGTTAAACCATTTTTAAAAATACGTGATTATATGTGTTTTCTTTGAGAAACGCGGCTTTTTCAAATGTAATACCAAAACCCCTTAAAATGGCTTATCTTCTTATCACTTTTCGATATTAATAACTTCAAATTAACGTGTTCACAACATTATTTTACTAACAAATAATAACATAAGTATCTTCGATGAGCAATCCCAAACGCCCTTGATACTATGTCAAAAGTAGTTTTAATAAGCCATTCCGACAAAAATCAGTCTAAACTTGTTATCTAAGCCCAAGATTAGATAACTAGAACCAGTTTTACTATACCCAAACACTATAACTCATTGTATGTGTCCTGTAAATGCAACAATAAGATGATTTTAAATATAATGCCAAACCCCCGTAATGTGAATTCGTTTGGTAACTTGAAGTACTATAAATTTCTAAACTGTTTGACCCATGACCCATGATTTGCGAGTTGTTGTATCGCAATTCATAATTAATATCCATGGTTTAATTGATAACACTTTCATGTACCTAAAGCTTTTTTTTTTTTTTTTTTTTTTTTTTTTTTTTTTTTTTTTTTTTTTTTTTTTTTTTTTTTTTTTTTTTTTTTTTTTTTTTTTTATCTAGTTCCTTTTAAGGGTGTGTTTTGTAGAGAGAATTTTAGAGAATAGAAATGAAGTAGAGAATAGAAATTGAGATAATAGAAATCAGTAGAGAATTTTGTTCAATTATAATGTTTGGTAACAATAGAGACTTGACCCGGGAAATGAAAATAAAATTATTTCTTTATTTAATTTTTTTTTTTTAAATAACAATTCTAAAAAAATATATTTAAAAAATATTTTTTTAATTTATTTAAAAAAAAAACTTATTTTTTTAAAAATTTATTTAAAAAAAAATTAATTTTTTTTTTAATTTATTTTTTATAAAAATTATTTTTTCTAAATAATAATTCTAAAAAAATATATTTTCAAAAAAAATTTAATTATTTTTTATAAAAAAATAATTTAAAAAAAAAATATTTAAAAAAAAAATATTTTTAAAAAACCTATTTATTTTGTAAAAAAAAAAAAAAAAAAAAAAAAAAAAAAAAAAAAAAAAAAAAAAAAAAAAAAAAAAAAA
>LBNU01006141.1:69465-83104 GCA_014162995.1 Artemisia annua | reverse complement strand
AAGATAAATAGGCACATGAATTAGGAGAATATAAGAAAACTTCTATGTAAAAGGGAAGAATTAGGAGAGAAATGAATTGGGACAGATTATATGACGGATGTTGGGTCAACACTGTGATCACAATTCACACATGGTATCTTCAAACCTGGGGTACCCATCATTACCATTCCAATAAAATGAAATTCTCTTGATGCGGTCTGTCTCAATGGCCAATGCAGCAGGTAGGAACGGTTGTTTCATTACCTATTCTAGACAGGTTCTTACCTTTGCTGCTGAACTATTGTGCTTTTGCCATTTTAAGTAAGATAAGGAGTATAATATATCTAACAAATGGAATCAAATGAGGTTCAGGAGCCACTTTTGGAAGTTCAAGATCATTCGTCGCTTTTAACCTTACTGGAATGTAATGTTCACACATCCACATTATGGTTATCTATATCTTTTATACTATAAAGCATACATATCCCCAATGAAATCCCAAACCCCACTACAAGGCTCATCTTATAATTCAGACACTCCAAACATTTCAACCTTCAAAAATTATAAATTTCTCCCAACACATTTTCCCTTTTTTTTTTAACACATACACTATTCTTCTAAAATAGCAAATGAATAGTGACCGATGCTTTAAGCGGGTACGATGCTAGTCACAAATCATACTTGCAAAACAAAGTACATAGTACAAGCCATTGCAAAACAAACATGAGTCACTTATAAAAGGAAAGGAAACAAAAAACCCAGTCTTTTTTTGACAAAAACTAGCTACTTGCAGACTCAAACGACTTCCCAACAAAATGAATTTCACAATACCTTGAAGCCCTTGGACACTTCAACAGCTTGGCACACAACCTCATTTGTTCCTCCAGAAGTTCACTTTTGCACGTAACTGTTAGCGTCTTCAAAACCTCTGCATTCTGCAACATGTATTCTAAAAACTTTATATCGTCCTTCCTCCACTTGCAATTTTCATATTTCATGGTTCTAAGGGTTTTTAGCATACACGTAGGTACTATGTGCGGCTTAAACCAGCTAGAATCCGGCTCGCCAGCCCAGCAAACTTGTGCAGTCTTTTGTTAGAACACAAACAAGAAAGACAATTCAAAGTTATACATAAACAAAAGAAGTTAGAACGCAAGAAAACAAACATGTCAAAACTTTAGAAACATCCCGTACCTTAATAGATAAATGTTCCAACTCAGAACAGCTTTCAAGAAATTTAAAAATTATTATTTGTTCAAGTTTAGAACCATTATCCGACAACTCCAAATGCTTCAGATTTGGCAAGTTGAGCAAAGGTTCATCAGGTAAGTCCTACAACGAAATAAAATCATAGTTGAATCAAAATCAAAAGAAGAATGCATTAAATATATATATATATAGAATATAGCTATATTTATATATTCGCATATACTACTATAATATATTACTATATTAGGGTACTATATATATAGTACTATACTTATATATATATACTTATATATTATACATATACTACTTTATTATATAGCTATATATATTATATATACAGGCGGCGGGGCAGCGCATTTTTTGAGACGGGCGGCAAAAAAATTTTTTTTACTTGCGGCCTGAGGAAAGGAAAAAAAAAAAAAAAAGCCCTCTTGCTACAAAGGTCGCTATAAAAAATATTTTTTTGACAAACCGATAGCAACTAAATGCGCAAGCTAAAACCAGAATCTTGGATGGCGGATCCGGCCGAATCACCAAGGGATTCCTAAGTTAATTGCATCACAAGTATATCGGTCGGGTGTCATCTCACATCAATATAAAGACTTTAATTCATAAATCGATTTGTGGTTTTACGACACACTAACACATTTTTTTTTTTTTTTTTTTCATATAAACATAGATAATTTACCTCAATCGGCCTTGCTAACGATTAACCTATTGTAATGACCCTCCTTTGACAAAGCTGAGAATTATCGAAATTTAAGAACTAAAGTTTTAGTGTGGTGGTAAACCCTGATGACGACCTTATATAGTAACTCATTATAAAACATACATTGAAATCATCTTAACTAGAAATCAATTATCTTGTATCAGTCAATGATTGCTAAAAAATATCACAAAATCTTAAAAGAGTTATTACAATATATATTAGAAAAATGTATCTTTTGAATTTTATTTCTTTATAACAAATATAATCAACATGTATAATAGATATAGTTACGCAGTAACATTTATGTTACAATATTAAAAATACACTTTTCTAACAAAAAAATAACCTCCATCTAAACATAGTAGTAGTATATTTATAGTTTGTAAAAGAGTATAAATTTTTTAATTGGCAAATAGTTTCTCTCTCCCACGTGATGATAGGACCCAACACAACTTATTTTTAGTTTTTTACTTTCTCTCTCCGGTTATGCATCGTCTTCTTCCTCCATAAACACAATTTCAAGTTTTTTTTTTATCAAAACTCTTTTTCACCAAATCACAGGAACAGAAGTAGTGAGGGGGCAAAATAACGAAAACCACGAAAATCTCCGAAAAAATACACTACGTCGGAAAGTTTTGAGGGGGCACATGCCCACCGTGCCCCCTCCGTAGCTCCGCCTCTGTATATATATATATATACATACATGGGCGGAGATAAAGGGGGGTCCGGGGGGTCACGTGACCCTCCGGCGAAAAAAATTGTAGTGTAAATTTTCGAAAATTTTCGGCTCTTTTTGTAATTTGCCCCCTCAACGGACCAATTTTTAGTGTAGTTTCTAAAAATAATCATATTTTGCCCCCTCGACAATAAAGTTCTAGCTCCGCCCCTATATATATATATATATATATATATATATATATATATATATATATATATATATATATATATATATATATATATATAAAAGTCAGACGTTGATGTACACAAGAAAGGAACTTACAGAATGACTCATACTGAACGAAAGCGATTTAGCTCCAATTATTCCTTTTAGAAGCTCAACCCACAAATCTTTTTAGATATAATGAAAATGTTACCGAAACCAAAGATGACAAATCTTCCATCAAAAAAGGTGAGCCCCATCCACCACCAATGGTAAGATCTTCAAGATTAGGGACATTTAACACAACCTTTTTAAAATTACCCCATTTCGAAGTTTTTAGTTTTAAGTGCTTTAATGTAGCGATGTCAAACCTGCACTCTTCTTCCTCTGAGCAATATATCATTTGAAGCGAAAAACTTTCAAGTACTGGGCAGCCACGAATGAGTTTCAGTGCATTTCGAGATCCAATGGCGACCGTAATGTCTATGGTTTTTGGACATGGAAGATTGAAAGTAGTCTGCCGGTCCAAACCGTCGCAAGAATTATTACCTTCTATCGTTAATTTTGTTAGTGTCTTGCGATTGAGCAAACTCAAAGGCAACTCGAGCAAGCCAGACTGTATGTCTAGTTCCCTAACGTTTAACCGAACTGCCTCATCTATCCACTTAGTCATTCTTGACTTTTGAACCCATAAATTACTGAAACGTAACCGAAATAGCTTAATTTCAGTTGTTTTGCAGAGATCCAAAACGTGATCCACAAATGCGCAACAGTTCAGTAAACCATGGAAGGGGTGAACATTGATGTCAATGTTGGTGACCAACGTCCAATTGTACCTCCATCTTTTAGATAATATGCTAGTTCGCACCGCATATTTTGTAGGCATTAGAGAGAGTATTTCTGAAAAAATTTCTTCAGGCATGTTACTAAGCCTATCGACATTCTTGGAATCCATTAAAATGGACGAGACCTGCTCTTTAAAATTCATGTCAAATTTCAAAATTTTCAAACATACATTTCACAGTAAGTCATAAGGTATTTGGGATTTCTTATTCTTATATATAAACAAAAGCAAATTTCATAATTCTGCAAGCAAGGACTTCAGGAGTTTTTAGATTTGCTAATTTTGTTTTTTTTTTCAAAAGCTTATTGTTGGAGAGGAGCACGTTAAAGGGCTGCGTATATGTTTGTAAAAGTTTCTAGGTTAAATATGCACGTAAGAAGTCACTTTGAACCCAAAATAAGCAAAATCCATTTGTACTACAAACACATCACATTCCAAACTGCTTAAATATTCATGAGAAGTTTTATCAAATTTATATTTATATTCTGTAAAAATTGAAAATGTGATACAAAGCGTTTTAATTTTTTTTAACTTGGTAATCCTGCCTTTAACCAAAGCTGGATAAAGCAACAAACAAAGAGTATTCCGAAGTTCGAACTCGACTTGAGTTCTTCCTAGAGTAGCTCGAGCTCGACTTCATTTAAGTATTTAAGTCGAATTAATTTTCGAGTATGTAACGCTTGAGAACTTTCATCAAACCTTGGTGGGCATGGTAATTTTACACATAATCAGCTTGACTAGTTCAGAAAAAAAGAAAATAAAAAGAATAGATTTACCTTGATTATCTTAGATATTGATGCAATTTCAGAAGTAACGTTTGGGAGAAAATGCGATTTAAAAGGATTAGGGTTTTGATCGAGTGGAGTTCAAAGTTGGAGACACGGGTGTATGTAAATGGATCGATCATTTTTTTATTTTATTTTTTTTTTATTATTATTATTATTATTATTTTTTTTTTTTTTCTAAAATGTAGTTTGGCACCCTGAACTTGGGTAAGTGCAATTTTTAGTGGCCTAAACTTTTAAAGATATAATGATACATTGAACTTGGCTAGGTGAAAATTTTACCACCTATAGGCTATAAGTCTATACCCACTTAACAATTAAGTCCATTAGTAATTTAACGGACATCTTAAAAATTACAATATTCGTAATATGACTACTAATTAAGGATAGAAACAAGTCGAGTAGAGCCCAAGGTTATCAAGCTACCCTAGGGAAGCTCGGGCTCGATTCAACTTGTTTTTACATTTCCACCCTTATTTAGTAGTTATACGATGAATATTGTAATTTTAAGGATATCTTTTGTAAAATTCTAAACGGGCTTATTAACCATTAAGTGGTGTAAGGTAGTAGAAATCCACCTAACCAAATTCAAGGTATCATTCTACACCTTTAAATTTCATAGTACTAAATATTTTACTTGGCCAAGTTTAGGTCACCAAACTATATTTTTTTTTTCTTCTTTGCAATGATAGGTATTTAAAGTCTTTCCAACCAAAATGTTGCCAGTCATTTCTTTAGCTATTTTTTAGTGGTGGAAATGAGGATGCTAAAATAGCATTATAGTAAAACTATGTTAGACCTAATCCCGAATGGAGTCTTGAGAGCGGAATGGTAGTCACGGCAATCATCACAAAAATGAGAGAGGACGATTGAGACGGAAGCGTATTTAGATAAACCCTAATTCAAGGTTAATATACGAGGCGCACCTCAGGGAATAAAACCCAAACAAGAGAAGAACTCTTAAAACATAAAGTTTATTAATAATCAATGATCAAAAGATCATTAAAATGAAACAAAAGTCCTATATTTATAGGGTAGTAAAACTTGTATAGAAAGAAAACCTAATTATTCTAGAACAAATAAAATAAAGAGACTAAAATATAAAATCACGACACAAATAAAAAACTGTAGGAAACACCAGTAGGGTTACTTATGCTTAGGGTAGAGATACTTGGAAGTAACTTTCTGAATCCAATGACCTCATTATGTTTAGGAGTAGGATTACTTATGTAGAAGTACTCTTACTCCTAGTACCAGTAAAGTCCTCATCATTCCCCCTCACTTAAAAAGAACTCGCCCTCGAGTTCTCACTATCAAGAGCTTAATCTACCTCGAACAACCTCTCACGACGAACCTTATCTTGGGTAGATTTGCGCTTCACATTAACTCGAGTACTTTCCCAATGATCACCCCATAACCTCAAATGTCGAGTTATACACTTCTTATTAACAATTCCCAAGTCTTCAGTTGCAATAAAAATAGTTTCTTAGCTTGCCATTGGAAACTTTGTTGGCTTTATGATAATATTATTTAAAATAAATCCACAATTAAAATCACAAACTTTTAAATCTTTGATGCTTTCGGAATCCATGTTTAGCTCACCATCAAAATTCTTCACATCTTCATCACTATTAAAACCCATAACTTCTTCTTCATAAGCCTTCAAGGTACCAGCTTTACTTGTTGTTTCCAACACGAAAGTTGATATCTTGTTTTCCTGTTGTGGATGGACTTTAGTTTCTTAGATTTTCTCAACATGCTCTTCAACAATTTCATCATTCAAAATCTTTTCTTCCATCACAACTTCAGACTTTGGTATTTTTGGTTTGACTTTGGGTGGAACGATAGCAATCATTTTTCCTTCCCATGAGAAAAGATAAAGATTTTTTTGAAAATCATGCATGCCCTTAACCTCTTGTACCCAAGGTTTTTCCAACAAAATATTACACTCATCAAAATCACCCACAATACCAAGTATCTCCATTTTATAATTTTCCCAATAGTTATCGGAACCCAACAAACTTGATAACCTTCAATTAGACAAATCTCCATTGGTATTTTTAGGAAATCTACCAATGTTCTTGAAACCAAATTATTAATACTACAACCATCAATAATTAAAGAACATACTTAATTATTGATTAGAATTCTCGAACGAAAAATATTGGTTATATACACCCGATCATCCTTCTTTCTCTTCTCTCATTCTTCAACTCTTCCATTGTTGAACGGGAATTGGTTGCTCCTATGGTTGTTAATAGATCCGCCTATGATTGGACAAAATTTTGAACCTCCATAATTGCTACCCTCGCGATTCTTGTTGATTAATGCCCCACCTAAGATCACGGAACGTAGTGCTTCTAGCATAGTGTAACACATGTCAAATTCTTTCATGGATTTGATAAAATCATGATCCATGTACTCTCCAGACCATACCCACCAGCAGTATAGGTTTTTGAATCTTCTACACCATTCATCATCTAGGATGCTAACAAGCTCTAGACAATAATTGAAGTAGAAACTTCTACACCAATTACCACCAGGATGCTAATAAGCTCTGATACCAACTGATGCAGGACGCGCGGAAGCGTATTTAGATAAACCCTAATCCAAGGGTGATATACGAGACGCACCTCAGGGAATAAAAACCAAACAAGAGAATAACTATTAAAACACAAATTTTATTAATAATCAATGATCAAACGATCATTAATGAAACAAAAGCCCTATATTTATAGGGTAGTAAAACTTGTAGAGAAAGAAAACCTAATTATTATAGAACAAACAAAATAAGGAGACTAAAATATAAAATCACGACACAAATAAAAAAATGTAGGAAACACCAGTAGGGTTACTTATGCTTGGAGTAGAGTTACTTGGAAGTAACTTTGTGAATCCAGTAACCTCAATATGTTTAGGAGTAGGATTACATATGTAGAAGTACCCTTAGAAGTACCCTTACTCCTACTACCTGTAAGGTCCTCATCAATGTGTGCATAGCATAACATGTAAACTTATATTGGTCATTATTTGCGAGACATGAGGGCCACTCACATATAACACGAGACTCCTGATTGATATACATAATATTGTGTAAACTAGACAAATAATCGTGCAAAGCGACGGTGTATAGCAGCAAATAATAATACTTGCGAAATCGTGATTCTGGATCGACCCATGATGCAAAGTGTGTGCTTTTTGAAATACAAGGCGTTAGTTTTTAAAATTAATACGTATAGTGCATGTTATTTAAAAGTTGCCAAGTTTAGAATTGATTAAAAAAAGACATAATTTAAGTTGTCAAGTTTAATAAGTACTTATAGGCAGTTTACAACATTATTTTAATTTTCAAATTTCAACTTTCAAGATTTAAGAAAACACACGCTATTTATAAGTAGTAGAGATAGAAATACTCCGAATTAATTAAAAAAGAAATTAAATGGGTTATTTACGCGCTTAATTAGTAATTTGTACTAATTAGGTTAAAAAGTGATTAAACCTTCAACTAGTCGCATAAAAAACAAACATCCATCATTCCTTTGACTACTTTAAAGCAGTGTTTTGAAACGCGGGTCGACCCGGCCGGGTAACCGGTTCGACCGGTTTCGGCCAAAAAAATGGGTCAAAAAAACCCGGGTTTCTAAAACCGGGTTAACCGGTTAGACCCGCCGGGTTTTGAGTGACCCGGGTCAACCCGGTTCTCGAAACCCGGCCGGGTTTCGGTTTTTCCAAAAATCTTTTAATAAAACCCGGGTTGACCCGGCGGTCGAACCGGTTGACCGGTGGTTGACCCGGTCGAAATAATAAAAAATTAATAAATTAAAAACCGGGTTGACCCGGTGGTCGAACCGGTGACTCGACCGGGTCGATGTCAAACCCAGTTTTCAAAACATTGCTTTAAAGTCTAACCACATATCAACGGTTGGTTGCAAGTTATAAACCGAATCCATTACGTAGTAATGGGTCATACATCAATCCTCCACAAATTTGATGGGCAGGGAAATATATTAAAGCCTACTTCCCCACCCTCTATCAGTCTATCTTTATCATTTGACAGATATGCTTGATTTTCAAATCTCAATTTGATAATTCTTTTGTAAAGAATGATTATGATTTGGTTAAAGGTTTGTTCCATTTTAATTATTAGTGCGAACAATGTCTGCACACTTATAAGTGTGAATATAGTGAAATAAAAGTTCGAGGTTCATAAATTGTGAAGAAAAAAACGTGTACAAATAGCAAATTTGTTGTAGTGCATTTTCATTGCATGACTATGAACTACATGTTTTAAGTAGTTTCAAGTATTGCTCAAAAGGTTATCGATTTTAGTTCAAACTTCGTATTTTGGCCTTTCTCAAGTAAATTCTTCTCAGGTTTGTGCTGTTTTATATTTTGTTTCTGATACATTGATTAAACTAATGAAGAACATGTTAAACAAAGGTTTTATATGTGATCCCAAGACTCTTAATTCACCTGTTACGCTCGTTTAGGGGGCGACCACTACCTTCCAAACATTCGGGTCAACACTTTGATCACACATGGCATCTTTAAACCCGGGGTACCCATCATTACCATTCCAATGAAATAAAATTCCTCTTGGTGTGGTCATCTCAACTGCCATTGCAGCAGGTATATAGTGAAATGTATCATGTAGGAAAGGTTGTTCATTACCTATTCTAGACAGGTTAGGAAAGGTTGTTCATTACCTATTCTAGACAGGTTGTTACCTTTACTGCTGAACTATTGTGCTTCTGCCATTTTAAAATAGGGAAAATTGTCCAAAAATACATCCAACTTGCCACCTTTTACTATTGTATGCTATGAACTTTTTTTTTTTTTCCTATNAAATAGTTTGCATCGATTAGTCCTCATTGGAGTTAAAATATTTGCATCGTTAGTCCTCATTGACTATTGAGTTAAAAATATTTTGCATCGTTAGTCCTTATTTGAGGTAAAATAATTGCATCGTAGTCCTCTGACTATTCTACGTTAAAATATTTGCCACGTTAGTCCTAATTGAGTTAAATATTGTGATACACTAAACTGTGATTACAAAATTTACATGATTTACATCCTTTCGTTCCCTTGAAACAATTACTAAAAGTCCCTGTAGCACATGAGTAAAATATTTGCATCGTTAGGTCCCTCATTGAGTTAAAATTTGCAATCGTATGCTCATTTACTATTGAGTTAAAATATTTCGCGTTATGTACTAATTGAAGTTAAAATATTGCACGTTTAGTCTTATTGACTTTTGGGTTAAAAATTTGCATCGTTATCCTAATATGAGTTAAAATATTTGTGATGCCACCCCACCCACCCCCTGCCAAAAAAAAAAAAAAAAAAAAAAAAAAAATCCGCCAAAAATTTTTTTTCCCGCCAAAAATGTTTTTTTTGGGGCAATGAAAAATTTTTTTTCCCGGCCAAAAATTTAGTGCCTAGTTATAAAAAATTTATGCATCACAAGTTATAAAGCAAAGTTACTGCATCACAGTTATAAATTTTAGTGCATTAAGGTTATAAGTTACTACAGCATAGTTGATGCACTGAACTATTAACTATGATGCAGTAACTTATAATAAAGATGCACAATAACTTATAAAAGAATCGTATTTTAATTGTGATGCAGTTACAAACATATATGATGCAGAAAACTTATGATGATGCAGTAACTTTATAACCATGAATGCAGTAACCGTGATTCAGTTACATACATAAGATGCAGAAAACTTAGGATGATGCAGTTCCTTGTAACTATGATGCAGTAACGTTATAACCATGAATGCAGTAACCATGATGCAGTAAAATCATAATTGTGATGCAGTAAACGTGATGCAGTAACTTTATAATCGTGATGCAGTAAATTTATAACAGTGATGCAGTAAAAATTTTTGGCGGGAAATTTTTTTTTGCACGTGTCATATGATGTGGCATGGGGGTGACACATGTCATATGATGTGTCATATGATGTGGCATGTGATGTGCCACGGGGGGTGACACGTGTCATATGATGTGGCATGGGGGTGACACATGTCACTCCCACAATCCTTCCTACACTTTCTATTATAAGGGACTTTTTATTTTTAACCCCCCACCCATATATATTATAAATATATTGATATGATATATATACTATATATAATATATATATATATCTATTATATACTATATATTATATATAGTAATATAATAATTAATATATAATATAATAAGTACTATATAATTATAATACTATATAAATATATATACACACACACACCACACACAACATCCACACACACCACAATGAAGAATATCTTTAAATTTTTTTGGCAAGCAAAAAATAGCATTAGGTATGAGTGGTACCTGCGGATAATAATGATGTTGTGAAAATTATATGAAAACATTCGGACAGGATGAAAACTGGGATAACAACACTTCGTACAATGCTAATTATATGCTAGCAATAAAAAAGATAATAAAAGTAATAATACATTTTCATTCGTGGTAGGGTTGTGTTGTTGTGTGGTTTTTATATAATTCAATATATATATAATATGTTGAATTTTGTAAACCTACCTATTTTATCTGATTTATATATTGGATATATTACATTCAAATAATAAGTGTAAAGCTCACGAAAAAGTTGTCTACGGATAATTTAATTATGTTTTACATCAAAAACAAGCATATGAGATTTTATAAACTATCTAAATTGCTAAAACAATGCTGTTTTAACCTAACCTATAATTAACTTAAGCATAGGTTTCGGAGACCTCAATAATAAATTCTATATATATATAACTTTATATTAGTCTAACTTTATAATAAATACTTCTTTATAGTTATCAAATATATTAATTAAAGTTTGATGATTTACATCTAACTTATACTTATAGATTTACCAAGTGTTATATAAAGTTATGAATGTGGTATGTTAAACTTCATTGTTTTGCAATATTCAGGTTAAAAATCTCCACGCGAGTTTTGAGTAAAATACTCATTCCGGACAACCTTTCGTGTTTTACCTCTTATATGATTTGGAGCAGAAGGTGTTTAGTGTTTTAGGGTTGGGTTTTGGTTTTAGGGTTTTGTTTTGGGTTTGGTTTTGGGTTTAGGGTTAAAACCCTAAACCCCAAAACCCTAGAAAAACCCTAAAACTCAAAACCCTAACTCTAGACGAAAACAAATAAAAAAATAAAATAATCTAAATGAGGACTAAACGAACTGCAAATATTTAAACCATTAATGAGGACTATAACTATGCAAAAAAAAAATAAAAAAAATAATATTATTATAACTCATAGTCAATGAGGTAGGTGGGGTAACTAACTAATGACAAAAATCCTTTTAAAACTCGCATATTAAGTAATAGAACATGATGAGCAGAGCAGAATTATGTGGATGCAAATCAGTCGATAGTTCAAAGCCCCCATAGCCTAACATGCAACATATAATGACATAACTCAATCTGATGCGCCCCGACGGATCTGACATAACTCATTTGCCACATCATTACTCATGAATCAAACAATGCGATGGAACTGAACACAGTGCAACACTCCCATTTTAATGCCTCAAATCTAGGACTAAAGAATCTATGAAAACTTATTTTAACTCGGTGCAAAAAAAAATTCCCGCCAAAAATTTTTTACGCATCACTGTTAGTCCATAATTACTGCATCATCACGATTATAAAGTATGCATCACGTTTATGCATCACCAATTATGATTTTCTGCATCAGGTTACTGCATTCATTTTATAACTCGTTACTGCTATCATAGTACAAGAACTGCACATCCCTAAGTGTTCTTGCATCCTATGTATGTAACTTGAATCACAGGTACTGCATGTCATGGTTTATAAGTTACTGCATCATCATAAGTTTTCTGCATCCATATATGTTTGATAATGCATCACAATTAAAATACGATTCTTTATAAGTATTGTCATCTTTATATTATAAGTTACTGCATCATAGTTAAAGTTCATGCACAACCTATGCTGTAGTTAACTTATAACCTTAATGCACTAAAATTATATTGTGACCAGTAACTTTATAACTGTGATGCAGTAAATTAAACTATGATGCACTAAATTTTTGCGGAAAAAAAAATTTCTTGGCCAAAAAAAACATTTTTGGCGGGAAAAAAATTTTTGGGGGATTTTTTTTTTTTTTTTTTTTTTTTGCAGGGGGGTGGGGTGGGTGCATCACAAATATTTTTAACTCAATTAGGACTAACGATGCAAATATTTTAACTCCAATAGTCAATAAGACTAAACGATGCAATATTTTAACTTCAATTAGGACATAACCGCTGCAAATAATTTTAACTCAATAGTAAATGAGACTAACGATTGCAAATATTTAACTCATGAGGACCCTAACGATGCAAATATTTTAACTCATGTGCTAAGGACCTTTTATGTAATTGTTCAAGTGAAGCGAAAAGGTGTAAATCATGTAAATTGTAATCACCGTTTATGTATCACAATATTTAAACTCAATTAGACTAACGATGGCAAATATTTTAACGTAAGAATAGTCAAGAGGACTACGATGCAAATATTTTAACTCAATAAGGACTAACGATGCAAAATTTTTAACTCAATAGATCAATGGAGGACTAACGATGCAAATTATTTTAACTCGAATGAGACTAACGATGCAAATATTTTAACTCTGAAGGCTAAAGGGACCTTTTTATGTATTGTTTCAAGGAACGAATGGTGTATTGTTTGAGCCACCTACAGGACCTTTATTAAGAGTGACTTCGAAAGACGTACAAATAGATAGGAGTATTATTGTATTGGAGGCTAACTAACCCAAGGTACCCGACTCATGTAAGTCAGTAATGTGTACATCGCTAAACCCTCACACATAGGAAGATGCCTACGATAGAGAGAATTCATCGCTTCATCACAGATTTAACGGAGAATAGAAAGAATAAGTTCGTGAAGTTACGTGTAGCAGGAAAATAGAAAAAGATTATAAGAAATATCGTGTTATCACAATAGAGGAAAACAAAAGTTACATACACAATATGTAAACAATAGTAAAGATAGGCGAGGTGTCAGAATATTGTATGTTAGTATCAATTCTGGCACACATATTTTACACCTTAAATGGCAGAAGACAATAGTTCAGCAGGTAAGTGGTAAACAACCTTCGTAGATAATGGTAAAAATGATAACAATACCTTCTCCTATAACCTGTCGATATTAGAAATCATAAAGGAGGAGTATCAGGAGC
>LBNU01006141.1:35232-69456 GCA_014162995.1 Artemisia annua | reverse complement strand
TCACGACCACAAATTAAAAAAACTGTTAGGAAACACCAGTAGCGGTTACTTATGCTTAGGTAGAGATACTTGGAAGTAACTCCTGAAATCCAATGACCTCATTAGGTTTAGAGTTAGGATTACTTTTAGAAGTACTCTTTACTCCTAGTTACCAGTAAAGTCCTCATCATTCCCCCTCACGTTAAAAAAAGACACTCGCACCTCGGAGTTCCACTATCAAGAGCTTAACTCTACCTCGACAACCTCTCCGACGAACCTTATCTTGGGTAGATTGCGCTTCACATTAACTCGAGTACTTTCCCAATGATCACCCCATAACCCTTCAAATGTGAGTTATACACTTCTTATTAACAATTCCCAAGTCTTCAGTTTGCAATAACAATAGTTTCTTTTAGCTTGCCATTGGAAACTTTGTTGGCTTATGAATAATATTTATTTAAAATTAAATCCACAATTAAAATCACAAACTTTTGAAATCTTTGATGCTTTCGGAATCCATTGTTTAGCTCACCATCAAAATTCTTCACATTCTTCAATCACTATTAAAACCATAAGCTCTTCTTCATAAGCCTTCAAGCGTCCAGCTTATACTTGTTGTTTCCAACACGAAAAGTTGATATCTTGTTTTCCTGTTTGTGGATGGACTTTAGTTTCTTTTAAGATTTCTCAACAGCTCTTCAACAATTCATCCATTCAAATCTTTTTCTTCCATCACAACTTCAGACTTGGTATTTTTTGGTTTGACTTTGGCTGGGAACGATAGCCAAATTCATTTTTCTCTTCCCATGAGAAAAGATATAAGATTTTTTTGAACAAATCATGGCATGCCCTTAACTCTTTAACCCAAGGTTTTTCCAACAAAATATTTACACTCATTCAAAATCAACCACAATACCATAGTATCTCATTTTATAATTTTCCCAATAGTTATCGGAACCAACAAACTTGATAAAACCTCAATTAGACAAATCTCCATTGGTATTTAGAATCTACAATGTTCTTGAACCAAATTATTAATACTACAACCATCAATAATTAAAGAACATACTTAATTATTTATTTAAGAATTCCGAACGAAAAATACTTGGTTTATATACACCCGAGTCATCCTTCTTTTCCTCTTCTCTCATTCTTAACTTTCCATTGTTGAACGGGAGATTGTTGCCTTCCTATGGTTGTTAATAGATCCGCCTTATGATTGGACAAAATTTTGAACTCCATAAAATTGCTACCCCGCGATTCTTGTTGATTAATGGCCCCACCTAAGATCACGAAACGTAGTGCTTCTAGCATAGTGTAAACACATGTTCAAATTCTTTCCATGGATTTGATAAAATTTCATTGATCCATGTACTCTCCAGGACCATACCCACCAGCAGTATAGGTTTATGAATCTTTCTACACCATTCATCATCTAGGATGACTAACAAAGCTCTAGGACAATAATGAAGTAGAAACTTCTACACCAATTACCACCAGGATTGCCCTAGTAAGCTCTGATTACCAACTTGATGGCAGGACGCGCGGAAGGATATTTTAGATAAAACCCAATCAAGGTGATATGACGAGACGCACCTCGGATAAGAAACCAAACAAGAGAATAACTATTAAAACACAAATTTATTAATAATTCAATGATCAAAACGATCATTAATGAAACAAAAAGCCCTAATTTATAGGGTAGTAAAACTTGGTAGAGAAAGAAACCTAATATTATAGAACAACAAAATAAGGGAGATAAAATATAAAATCACGGCACAAATAAAAAAAAATGTAGGAAACACCATAGGGTTACTTATGCTTGGTTTTGGATAGAGTTACTTTGGAAGTAACTTCTGTGAATCCAGTAACCTCAATATTGTTTAGGAGTACGGATTACAATGTAGAGTAACCCTTAGAAGTACCCTACTCCTACTACCTGTAGGTTCCTCATCAATGTTGTGCATAGCATAACATGTAACTTATATGGTCATATTGCGAGACATGAGGGCCATCTCACATATAAACACGAGGACTCCTGATTGATATACATAAGTATTGTTGTAAACTAGACAAATAATCGGCTGCAAAGCGGACGGTGTATAGCATCAAATAATTAATACTTGCGGAAATCGTGATTCTGGATCGACCCATGATGCAAAGTGGTGTGCTTTTTTGAAATACAAGGCGTTAGTTTTTAAAATAATACGCGTATAGTGCCATGTTATTTTAAAAGTTGCAAGTTTAAGAATTGATAAAAAAAAAGACATAATTTAAGTTTCAAGTTTAATAAGCTACTTATTAGGCAGTTTAAAACATTATTTAATTTTCAAATTTCAACTTTCAAGGATTAAGAAAACACACGCTATTATAAGTAGTAGAGATAGAAATACTCCGAATTATTAAAAAAGAAATTAAAATGGCGTATTTACGCGCTTTAATTAGTAATTTGTACTCGTAATTGTCAATTAGGTTTCAAAAAAGTGATAAACCCTTCAACTAGTCGCATTAAAACAACATCCATCATTCCTTTGACTACTTTAAGCAGTTTGTTTTGAAACGCGGGTCGACCGGGCCGGGTAACCGGTTCGACCGGTTCGGGCCAAAAAAAAATGGGTCAAAAAACCCGGGTTTCTAAAACCGGGTTAACCGTAGACCCGCCGGGTTTGAGTGACCCGGGTCAACCCGGTTTCTCGAAACCCGGCCGGGTTTCGGTTTTTCCAAAAATTTCTTTTAATAAACCCGGTTGACCCGGGTCGAACGGTTGGACCGGGTGGGTTGACCGTCCGAATACATAAAAAATTAATAAAATTAAAAACCGGGTTGACCCGTGGTCGAACCGGTGACTCGACCGGCGCTCGGGATGGTCAAAACCCAGCTTTTCCAAACATTGCTTTAAAGTCTAACACCACATATCAACGGTTGGTTGCAAAGCTTATAAACCGAATCCAATTACGTAGTAATTGGGTCATAACATTTCAAGTCTCCACAAATTTGATGGGCAGGGAAATATATTAAAGCCTACTTCCCCCCCACCCTCTATCTAGGTCTATCTTTATCATTTGACAAGTATGTTGATTTTCAATCTCAATTTTATAATCTTTTGCTAAAGAACTGATTATGATTGGTTAAAGGTTTGTTCCCATTTAATATTTAGTGCCGAACAAGTCTGGCACACTTATAAGTGTGAATATAGTGAAATAAAAGTTCGAGGTTTCATAATTGGTGAAGAAAAACGTGTACAAATAGCAAAATTGGTTGTAGTGCATTTTCATTGCATGACTCATGAACTTACATGTTTTTAAGTAGTTTCAAGTATTGCTCAAAGTTACGATTTTAGTTCAAACTTCGTATTTTGCGCCTTTCTCAAGTAAATTCTTCAGGGTTTGTGCTGTTTTTATTTCGTTTTCGATACTTGATTAAACTAATGAAGAACATGTAAACAAGCGTTTATATGTTGATCCCAAGGACTCTTATTCACCTGTTACGCTCGTTTAGGTGCGACCACTACCTTCCAACATTCGGTCAACACTTTGATAACACATGGGACTTTAAACCGGGGTACCCATCATTACCATTCAATTTAAATAAAATTCCTCTTGTGTGGCTGTGGTCATCTCAACTCCATTGCCAGCAGTATATTAGTTGAAATGTATCATGGTAGGAAAGGTTGTTCATTACCTATTCTAGACAGGTTAGGGAAAGGTTGTTCATTACCTATCTAGACAGGTTGTACCTTTTACTGTGAAACTATTGTGGCTTCTGCCATTTTTAAAATAGAAATTGTCCAAGAATACATCCCAAACTGCCACCTTTTACTTTTGTATGCTATGAACTTTTTTTTTTTCTTATTGTATACACGAACTTCTTTTTTAATCTTCCTATTGTAGCGATGAACTTTCGTTAAATCTTCCTATTGTAGCGATGACTCTGACGTGGCATGGGAGCTTAAATTGCATAAATTTTACATGAACGTCCCCTGTGGGCCTCAAAACAATTACAACCATTCGTTCCTTGAAACAATTACATAAAAAAGGCTCCCTTTAGCCTCAAGAGTTAAAATATTTGCATCGATTAGTCCTCATTGGAGTTAAAATAATTTTGCATCGTTAGTCCTCATTGATCTTTGAGTTAAAAATATTTGCATCGTTTAGTCCTTATTGAGGTAAAAATAATTTGCATCGTAGTCCTCTTGACTATTCTTACGGTTAAAATATTTTGCCATCGTTATCCTAATTTGAAGTTTAAATATTGTGATACATAAACTTGATTACAAAATTTACATGATTTACACCTTTCGCTTCCTTGAAACAATTACATAAAAGTCCTGTAGCACATGAGTTAAAATATTTGCATCGTTAGGGGTCCCTCATGAGTTAAATATTTGCAATCGTTAGTCCTCATTTACTATTGAGTTAAAATATTTGCAGCGGGTTATGTCTAATTGAAGTTAAAATATTGCATCGTTTAGTCTTATTGACTATTGGGGTTAAAAATTTTGCATCGTTAGTCCTAATTGAGTTAAAAAATATTTGCTGATGCACCCCACCCCACCCCCTGCCAAAAAAAAAAAAAAAAAAAAAAAAAAAAATCCCGCCAAAAATTTTTTTCCCGCCAAAAATGTTTTTTTTGGGCCAAGAAAATTTTTTTTTCCCGGCAAAAATTTAGTTGCATCATAGTATTAATTTACTGCATCACAGTTATAAAGTTACTGCATCACAATTATAATTTTAGTGCATTAAGGTTATAAGTTAACTACAGCATAGGTTGATGCACTGAAACTATTTAACTATGATGCAGTAACTTAATAATAAAAGATGCACAATTAACTTATAAAAGAATCGTATTTTAATTGTGATGCCATTACAAACATACTTTATTGGATGCAGAAACTTATGATGATGCAGTAACTTATAAACCATGAATGCAGTAACCGTGATTCAGTTACATTACATAAGGGATGCAAGAACACTTAGGGATGGATGCAGGTTCCTTGTAACTATGATGCAGTAACGGTTATAAACCATGAATGCAGTTAAACCATTGTGCAGAAAAATTCATAATTGTGTGCAGTAAACGTGATGCAGTAACTTTATATCGTGATGATGCAGTAATTATGTGATAACAGTGAGCAGTAAAAAAATTTTTGCGGGAAATTTTTTTTTGCACGTGTTCATATGATGTGGCATGGGGGTGGACACTGTCATATGATTGTCACTATGATGTGGCATGTGATGTGCCACGTGGGGTTGACACGGTCATATGATTGTGGCATCGGGGGTGACACATGTCACTCCCACAACTTTCTTCCTACACTTCTAATTATAAGGATTTTTATTTTAACCCCACCTATTTATATATAAATATATAATATATATACTATAATATTATATATTATATATATTATATATATATATATATATAATATAATATATATATTATATTATATATATATATAATAATATATATATTATATAATATATATATTTAGTATATAAATATACACACACACCACACCACACACACAACACACACAATTGAAAAATGAATTTATCTTTTTATTTTATAGCAAGCAAAAAAGCAATTAGGTATGAGTGTTACCTGCGAATAATAAAAATGAATTGTGTGAAATATATTGAAAACGATGGAACTTGACAATTTGATAAAAATGTTTTTGAATCGATTTAAATCATGATTTTGACCCTTTTCTGATTGAATCATCAAAAGTGTAAAGCAACGAAAGTTGTCCGGAATAATTTTTAACATCAAAACAAGCGGTATTTTAACTTAAATTGCAAAACAATGGCTGTTTACTTTACCAAAAACTTAAGCGGTTTTCGACCAAATTCATAACTTAGCACTTATAAACTCTTGTAAATATATAAGTTTGATGATTTACACAACTTATACCTTATAAGATTTTACAAGTGTTATATAAGTTATTGAATTTGGTAGTAAACAGTCTTGTTTTGCAATTCAGGTTAAAAATTCTCACGAGTTTTGATGTAAAACATCATCGGACAACCTTTCGGTTTACACTCTAATGATTTGAGCAGAAGGTTTAGTGTTTAGGGTTTTGGGTTTGGTTTTAGGGTTTTGGGTTTTGGGTTTTGGGTTTTGGGTTTAGGGTTTAAAGAACCTAAACCAAAACCCTAGAACCTAAACTCTAAACCCTAAACTCTAGACGAAAACAAATTAAAAAAACATTTTAAAAAATAATCAATGAGGACTACGATTGCAAATATTTTAACTCAATTGAGGACTAACTATGCAAAATATTTTAACTCAATAAGTCAAATTGAGGACTAACGATGCAAAATATTTTAATCAATGAGGACTAACGAGCAAATATTTTAATTCAATAGTCCAATAAAGCACTAACGATGCAAATATTAACTCAATTAGGACTAACGATGCAAATTTTATTTTTAACCAATAGTAACATGAGGACTACGATGCAAATTAAAATATTTTAACTCAATGAGGACTAACGATGCAAATATTTTAACTCTTGAGCTACAGGGACCTTTTATGTAATTGTTTCAAGGACGAATGGTGTAATTGTTTTGAGGCACAGGGACGATTCATGTAAATTTATGTAATTAACTCCATGCCACGTCAGATTCATCGTTACAATAGGAAGATTAAGAAAGTTTGTGTATGCAATAGGAAGATTAAGAAAGTTCGTGTATACAATAGGAAAAAAAAAAGTTCATAGCATACAATAGTAAAAGGTGGCAAGTTGGATGTATTTTTGGACAATTTTCCCTTTAAGATATAATATATCTAACGAATGGAATCAAATGAGGTTCAGGAGCCACTTTTGGAAGTTCAAAATCATTCGTCACAATTAACCTTATACACATGAGGTCAAAAGGCCAAAAGATAAATGGTCATCACAAATTATACATGCAAAACCACCACATACTTAATTTCAAAATTAAGTTTAGACTTCAAAGTTCAAACATTAGTCACTTACAAAAAGGAAACATAAACCCCATTGTCTTCTTTGAAAAAAAAACTAGCTACTTGCAGAATCAAACGACTTGCTAGCAAAATGAATCTCACAATACCTTGAAGCCCTTGGGCACTTCAACAGCTTAGCACACAACCTCATTTCTTCCTCCAGACGTTCACTTTTGCACGAAATTGTCAGCGTCTTCAAAACCTCTGCATTCCGCAACATGTATTCTAAAAACTGTATATCGTCTTCCCGCCCCTCACAATTTTCGTATTTAATTGTTCTGAGGTTGTTTAAAATACATGTAGGTACTGAAGGCGGCTCATTCCAGCAAGACTGTTGCGCCTTTTGTTTAAACACAAGCAAGATAAAAAGAATCTAAATTAGCTAAATCTAAACAAAAGAAGTAAGAAAGATTGCATAAAACTCGTCAAAGCTTTAGAAACACTGCATACCTCCTCAATAGACAAATGTTCCAACTCGGAACAACTTTCAAGAAACTCAAAGATTAATGTAATACAATAACTCTTCAACTCCAAATGTTTTAAATTTTGGAATCTGGGCAAAGGTGCATTTGGAAAATCCTAGAAAGAAAAACAAAATTATACTTCAAATTTTTGAAGAAGTATACATAATATGTAACAAAATCAACACATTGACGTCTAGAAATAAAAACTTACAGAATCCGGCATAAACGATAGCGATTTAGCTTCAATTATTCCTTTAAAAAGCTCAACCCACATATTACTACGTCTTAGCCAAAAATCTGAAAATGTTACCGAAACCAAAAATGGAAAATCTTCCATCACAAAAAGTGAGCGCCACCAACCACCAACAAAAAGGTCTTCAAGATTAGGGACATTTAACACAATCTTGTTAACGCCGGTAGTTGCACAAGATTTCCATATTTTTAGTTTTAAATGCTTTAGTGTAGGGATATTGAATCTGTACTCCTCTTCATTATTGCGTTCATGTATATAAAAGGATAGACTTTCAAGTACTGGGCAGCCACGTATGAGTCTGAATGCAGTGAGAGAAGGGTCATCATAAACACCAATGTCCAAGGTTTTTACAAAAGGAAGATTGAAAGGAGTTTGCCACTCAAAATCTTCCGCTGAATTAACATTTTCTATCGTTAATTTTGTTAGTGTCTTGCAAGTGAACAAACTCAAAGGCAACTTGAGCATGACAGATTGTATTTCGAGATCCCTAACGTTTAACCTAACAGCCTCATTTATCCAGTTAGTCATTCTTGACTTTTCAACCCATAATTTACCAAAACGTAACCGAAATAACTTAATTTCAGTTGTTTTGCAGAGATCCAAAACGCGATCCACAAATGCACAACAGTTCAGTAAACCATGGAAGGGGAGAACATCAATGTCAATGTTGGTGACCAACGTCCACTTGTACCTCCATATTTTGGATAAAATGCTAGTTCGCACCGCAAATTTGGTAGGCATTAAAGAGAGTATTTCTGAAAGAACCTCATCAGGCATGTTACTAAGCCTATCGACATGATTGGAACCCATTAAATAACGAGACCTGTTTTATAAAATTCACGCCAAATTTCAAACATACATTTAACCATATTAAGTAACTCTATAAGTTTCAGATCTTACTTTCTATCATCAATTTAACTACTATAATAGGAGGTCAACAGTGAAAAATTTGCTTATAATTCGAGCTAGAGGGTGTTTGGGATTGCGTATGCCTATAAGAAAAAGCACATATCACAACTGGCAAGCAAGCTCTTCAGGAGTGTTTGGATTTGCACAGTTCATTTTTATTAAAACTAAGTCACATTGGGCTAAAGCAATCAACAATTTGGTGTTGCTCGGAAAAAAGAGTTGAAATTAACTATTGGTGTTCATTGCTCACAAAGATAAAAAATTTGTACCCCGTTGAATTAGAAAGGTTGTTCCTGTTATGTTTATTACAGTTCTCATTGTTGTTTTATATTTGAAGATGCAGCTAGCATTTCCCCATCTTTTATAAGGTTTTTTGCAACATTTAAAAAACTTTTCTTTTTTCTTTTTTTTTCCTACCCAACGCCTTTGGTCTAGTGGTATGTGAGTTTCCATCAACTTTTTAATAGACCCGGCCGAGCTGCCGGTTCACGGTTCAACCAGGTTTTTTTCTCCTAAACCAGCTTCCGGTGATTTCCAGTTCAGCCCAACCTGGTTTCGGGTTAAATGTTATCGAAAAATAAGCAGAAACAGTTTGGATTATCCACATACTCCCGGTTCAACCGGTTTTATTTTTTCGTTCTCAAACAGAAAGATCAATTCATTTGGTGGGCATGACACATATTAGATTGTCACTGAAATTAAACATATTAGAGTCAGAATTGATTAATTTTACCTGATGAAATTTCAGTAGCAACTCTCGGTAGAATTGATTAGGGTTCTGATTGACTCTTCAATTCCGATTTGGGAATTTTCTTTTTAACTTCTCAAGAAATACATAACTGGTTTTTTTATGGCCAAATAAGTATATTAATATTTAGACTAAAGTTATACCGTTGGTCCCTCACTTATTCAAATTCTTGAGTTTAGTCTCAAGATCGACAAAATTATACTGTTAGTCCCCAACGATTTTCCTTTTTGAGTAAACTACACCGTTCGTCCTTGTGGTTTGCGTTGACCGACGCCCTTCGTCCTTTGACAAAAAAAATTGCACCGTTCGACCTTAAGTCAGAAACGTGCAAGCAAAAATAGCAATTAGGTATGAGTGTTACCTGCCGAATAATAAAATGAATGTGTGAAATATATGAAAACGAATGAAAACTTGACATTTGATAAAAATGTTTTTGGATCGATTTTAAATCATGATTTTGACCCTTTTCTGATTTGAATCATCAAAAGTGTAAAGCACGAAAGTTGTCCGGAATAATGTTTTACATCAAAACAAGCGGTATTTTAACTTAAAATTGCAAAACAATGGCTGTTTACTACCAAAACTTAAGCGGTTTTCGACCAAATTCATAACTTATGCACTTATAAACTCTTGTAAATATTATAAGTTTGATGATTTACACAACTTATACCTTATAAGATTTACAAGTGTTTATAAGTTATGAATTTGGTAGTAAACAGTCATTGTTTTGCAATTTCAGGTTAAAATCTCACGAGTTTTGATGTAAAACATCATTCCGGACAACTTTCGTGTTTTACACTCTTAATGATTTGGAGCAGAAGGGTTTAGTGTTTAGGGTTTTGGGTTTTGGTTTTAGGGTTTTGGGTTTTGGGTTTTGGGTTTTGGGTTTAGGGTTTAAAGAACCCTAAACCCAAAACCCTAGAACCTAAACTCTAAACCCTAAACTCTAGACGAAAACAAATAAAAAACATAAAAATAATCAATGAGGACTAACGATGCAAATATTTTAACTCAATGAGGACTAACTATGCAAATATTTTAACTCAATAGTCAATGAGGACTAACGATGCAAATATTTTAACTCAATGAGGACTAACGATGCAAATATTTTAATTCAATAGTCAATAAGGACTAACGATGCAAATATTTTAACTCAATTAGGACTAACGATGCAAATATTTTAACTCAATAGTAAATGAGGACTAACGATGCAAATATTTTAACTCAATGAGGACTAACGATGCAAATATTTTAACTCTTGTGCTACAGGGACCTTTTATGTAATTGTTTCAAGGACGAATGGTGTAATTGTTTTGAGGCACAGGGACGATTCATGTAAATTTATGTAATTAACTCCATGCCACGTCAGATTCATCGTTACAATAGGAAGATTAAGAAAGTTTGTGTATGCAATAGGAAGATTAAGAAAGTTCGTGTATACAATAGTTGAAAATGAAGTTAATGGTACTGAGAATGAAGGTGAGGAGGAAAGAGATGTTGAGAGTGAAAGTGAGGGAGAGGAAGAGGATAGTTTTGAGGATGAGAGTGACAGTGACAGTGGTGATGATAGTCAAGACAGTGATTACATAGTAGATGAGAATTACAATGACGATGAAGTGGATGTTGACATGGAAGACTTTAGGTGCAACATTGATGAAACTGTGGAGTTTATGGGTTGTGGAGAGAATGTAGAAGATGATATTGAAGAGGATGAAGGAGATGGGGATGATGTTAGTGAATTAGAAAATGAATATTTAGAAAGTTCATCAGGTAGTGACAGTGAAGGTAGTAGGTTAAGGAAAAAGAAGTTGAAACAATTAAGGAAACAAGCACATGATAGTGGTAAAATTTACAAGACATATTTCTATGTGGGTAGAAAATTTGCAAACAAAGATGCTGTGAAGGAATACATTAAGGAGCATTCAATTGAGACTAGGAGAAAAATTAGAATGGAAAAGAATGACAATGAAAGAGTCAGGGCAGTTTGCAGAGGTGTTATACCTTCTCTACCAACTGGGGAAGACAATAACATGGATAGTGGGCCAAGTCAGTCTAGTGGGCCAAGTCAGGCTAAGGCCCATGGGTACACAGGCCCAAAAAAAGATATACAACTAAGGAGAGGCTGATTAATGGGGGTAAACCTAATAAGAAGAAACAGTTGAATGAAAATAAATGTCCATGGGTGTTGCTAGTATCCAAACTAAGAAACAGTGAATCTTGGGAGGTGAGAACATACAAGTCAGACCACAAATGTCTTCAGGAGAGAGAAAACTTGTATGCAACATATGAATGGTTCTCAAAGGAACTCATTGAGCAATTAAAAACAAACCCTAATATTCCTGTGAGAGCTGTTCAAGAGCAACTACAACAAAAACATGAATTAAGTGTTACAGAGAGTAAGGCATTTAGAGCAAAACAAGCAGCTGAAAGGAAATTAAGGGGTGATTACACACATCAATATAAGATGCTCAGAGATTATGTGTTGGAACTGCAACAAGCTAATCCAAACACAACTGTCAAAATTCATGTGCAGTCTGAACCAGATCATGAAAAGCCAACAAGAGTTTTTAAGAGAATATATGTTTGTTTGGGGCCTTTAAAGGCTGGATTTAGAGCTGGGATGAGGGAAATACTTGGATTAGATGGGGCATTCATGAAGGGTCCATATCCAGGACAACTTTTGACAGCTGTGAGTATTGATCCAAACAATGGTATCTATCCATTGGCTTATGGACTTGTTGAGACAGAAAATACAGATTCATGGACATGGTTTCTCACACAACTTGGTGATGATCTTGATCTGTACAGGAACTCCCACTTCACTTTCATAAGTGATAGACAAAAGGTACTTACTTAATTTTTATTTTGGTTAACAATCAATGTTAATGCTTAATTTTTGTTTTGCTAATTAATAAAGTGTCTGTTAAAAACAGGGTATCATACCAGCAATTGCAAAATTGTTTCCAAGTGCAGAGCACAGGTACTGTGTGAAACACATACATGAAAATATGAAGTTGCAGTGGAATGGTACTGCATACAAAGAGTTGCTATGGAAAGCAGCAACTGCAACAACTGTACCAGAGTTTAAAGTTGCAATGGAAGAGATAAAGGTATTGAAGCAAGAGGCTTATGATTGGCTAAATCTCATTCCTCCCCAACACTGGAGCAGATCACATTTCTCAGGTATGGTTAAACCAATCTTTCTAACACTCTACATTTCTTCAATCTAAAATGTTAAAACATTCAACCTTTTTGTAACTTGTGACACAGAGAGAGCCAAGTCAGATGTATTATTGAACAATATGTGTGAAGTTTTCAATGGGAAGCTAGTTGGTGGAAGAGACAAACCAATTATTGCCACATTGGAGTTTGCCAGGGAGTATCTAATGAGAAGGTATTAGTTTACCCCCATATTGTCAACTGAATGTAGATACCAATTCTGTATAGGTTGCTAATTGTCATTCAATGTTGATACTTAGGATTGTCAATGTGAACAAAAAAATTGCAAGATGTGATGGACCACTCACACCAACTGCTACAAGGATATTGAAAGCAAATGCAGTTCAAGCCAACAAATACAAAGTTCAATGGGGTGGAGGTGAGTTATACCAGGTTAGTGGTCCATGGAGTGACCAGTGTGTGGTCAATGTGGTTGCTAGAACATGCACTTGTAGAAGATGGGAATTGACAGGTATTCCTTGCAAGCATGCTGTAGCAACAAATTGGAACATGGCTCTGAACAATCAAGATGTTGGCTTACCAGAAGAATGGGTTCATCCATGTTATAGATTGGAGACTTGGAAGAAAGTTTATTCTTTTGATGTCAAACCTATTAGAGGTCCTGTCCATTGGCCCAAGTGCAATGTTCCAACCACCCTCTTGCCACCAAAACATCAACCACAGATAGGGAGACCTAGGAAAGCAAGAAGAAAGTCAAATACTGAAAAAGATATCAGCATAATGAAGGATGGTAAGCTTTCTAGGAAGCACAAGACTGTAACTTGTGACAAATGTGGGGTCAGAGGTCACAATTCAAGAACATGCACTGGACCAAGAGTACCAAAGTCAAATAAGAGGAAGGCTGCAAACAAAGGGGTGGATTTAGATGCTGATATCCCAACAGGTTCACAATCAAAGAAAAGGTCTTCTGCCCAACCTGCAAGCTCTGCAAGACAACAAGCTAAAGGGAAAGCTGTTGCAACAGAAGATGGAGCAAAAAAGAAGAAAGCACCAAGGAAGAAAGTAATCAATTTAGGGTGAAGTTTGTATGTTTTTAACTAAAATTCAGTAAACTCATGTCTGTTTAGTTGTTTTGTATGTTTTTATGTCTACCATCAGTATGCACAATATCAATTAAGTTGTTTTGGATGTTTATGGCATTATATGCCTTGAAACTTGATTGATTAATGGCATGTTATTTCCTTTGACTTTAATTGCATGTTATTTCCTTTGACTTTAATTTGGTATATGGTCATATGGTTTGGTATATGCTCTGCACAACATGGTCACTGGTAAACAGATTGTAAAATTAGATTGCTCATGGGTCTGCACAACATGGTCACTGGTAAACAGATTGGTATATGGTCATATTTGTAACCTTTTTGACTTTACTATGTTTGACTATATTAGATTGCTCATGGGTCAAAACAGATTGTAAAATTGATGAAACAAACACAAAACAGATGGTCCAAAATGAACTTGCTTTCATTACATCAAACATTAAACATACATCTTCTTCCCCCAAAATACATCAAACATTAAACCCCAAGACACATCTACCATTAATCAAAAACCACCAAAATACATACTCACCATAACATCTAACTAACCTAATATGTTGTACATAACAGACACAACAAACAAAACCCATGACACAATAAGATATTTCTTCAACCTTGATCTTTCTTGTTCAAGATCTTGTACCATTGCTTGATGATTGTTCAAGGACCTTAATAATCCAGGTATAATTACTACAGAACGTTGACACATTTCGGTGTCAAATCAATCAATAAACCTGTTACAATCCTGTAAACAATAAACAAAAAAAAAAAAAATGCTTAATTGATTTGATTATTATCATAACATATATCCAACCTAATTGATTTGATGATAAACACGTACAATTTGGGGACAACAATAAAACCTTCGACCTGGGTTTCTATTAGTCCATGATGTTTTCAAAATTGCAACTGAATGACAACGAGGACATCTAGCCATTTTTTAGATTTGATTTGAGAGTACTCTAGGGTTAAAGATCTGATTTGGGTATTAATAAAGATTTGATTTGGGTGGGTGGGTATTAATGAAGATGAAATGGGAAGTGGCTAGGGTTAAACATATAGGCGGGAAAAGGGTGGGAAGGGAAATGACGCAAATACCCCCTTAAAATTCTTTAGTAACGAGCGTTAGTGGGATTTGGTGGGCCCAGTTGGATGGAGGGACAAACGGTGCATAACGTTTCTGACTTAAGGCCGAACGGTGCAATTTTTTTGGTCAAAGGACGAAGGGCGTCGGTCAACGCAAACCACAAGGACGAACGGTGTAGTTTACTCTTCCTTTTTTTTCCCAAATGTAAGTACAAGTATGTAAAAATACAAGTACCCAAAGTCGCATAAAAAGTACAAGTCGCAAAAAAAAGTACAAGTCACATAAAAAATATAAGTCGCATAAAAAGTACATCGCCGGTCGCATAAGAGAAGACTTACACACATGTACTTTCCACTTACAAATATTTACTTTCAAATTGGACACTTGTCAAACTTAGATTAAGTTGCATAAGTCGCATAAGTCGCAAAGAAAGCTCAAATTTTTTAGAGCTAACATTTAATTTATGGTGATCTTTTGGGGCAACAAACGAATTATCCAACTATATTAACGCCTACTTCTCCACCCTCTAGATTCCCTCTAGATTATCATTTCATAAATCTGCACGATTTTCAAATCTTAATTTAATAATTCTTTTCTATAGAATGATTATGATTTTGTTAAATGTTTGTTCCATTTAAATTCTCTTCAATTTAGGGTTTTTTCGATTATTTTCTCATATTCATCGCATGAATATGAACTACACTTTTAAGCAGAGTTTCGAGTTCTGCTAAAAAGGTTATTGATTTTAGTCTAACCTTTGCATTTTGGCCTTTCTCAAGTAGATTCTTTCTCAAGTTTGTGTTGTTTAACTATTTGTTTATGATATATATCTAGTAACTAATGAAGAACATGATAAACAAAGGTTTTAGATTAAATTACACCGTTCATATTAACCCATTCAAGGCGTATGTTGATTTGTTTATGCTATATACATGATATTCAGATTTTGTCGAGTGCTCATTTGTTGCGCATTGAGCCCGCTCCTTTAACTTGCTAGTCGCTACATACGTGGGTTTCCTCGATCACACTATATGTTGATATCCTCATGTTGGGCTAACTAATCAGGTAACTTGAAACCATGCGTACCAGAAAACTAAATAACACAATAACTTGAACGATCGTTATAGAAATAACTTAACAAATGAATAACGATTTAAAACGAAACTAGGGACTTCACAAAATTAGAATAAAAGTCCGCAGACTAAGCTTTCATTAACGAATTGTTACAAACACAAATGGGTGTTCACAAAGATAAAATGTAAATAGAGAAATGTAAAATGATTAATCATTCAAAAACTAAATGGTAATATTTTAAAAGTATGTATTCGTAGACTAACCAAACTCCTAGACTAACTAAATTTGATCTCAATTAATTTTCCTGCCGAAAGAGCATGTGCTAACAAATGATTCGTAAGAAAACTCTTATACGCCTTCCTAACAAATTGTGATCGGTTTAGAGCAATCCCACCCTAAAGGATACAACCCAATCTTTGACACACGAAGGGGGTGCTTGGGGGGGTTTAAGGGGGTAAGGAATGAGAAAGTGATTGATTAAAGGTGCTTGGTTAGAGGGGGTAATATAATGATTACCCACTAATGGGTAACGAACCATTATAGAGTAAATTGGAGGGTAAGGGATTGATTACCCACCATCACTCATTCCTTTGCATTCCCTTTCCCTACTACTAACCAGGCACACCCTAAATATAATAATATTCAAACATCTCCTATGCCTCTCTATATATCTCGACATTACCCGTTGTCTTTCATAGTTTGAATTCCAACTCATTTTTACTCTATCACAATGACCAAACTAGTCGCATAAAAAGCAAACATCCATCATTCCTTTCGACCACTCTAACCACATATTAATGGTTGGTTGCAAGTTATAAACCGAATCCATATTATGTAGTAGTGGGTTATATATCATTCCACCCCAAATTGACGGGTAGGAAACATATTAACACCTACTTCCCCACACTTCAGCTTCATCATTTCATAAATCTGCATGATTTTCAAATCTCAAGTTGAATTTTTTTTCTAAAGAATGATTATGATTTGAGTTAATTTCGTAAATCGTCCCTATGGTTTTCGCATTAAGCGAAATCGGTCCCTACAACTTTTTTAACAGATCATCTCCTTATGGTTTTGACCTGTATCAAGTTTGGTCCATGTGGTTTGCATTTTTTTACTATCTTCTCCTTATGGTTTTTGAGCCGTATTGGGTTTGGTCCCTGTGGTTTGCAGTTTTTTTACTAGTCTCAAGGACCAAACCTGATACGGTTCAAAACCATAAGGAGATGATCCTCAAAAAAAGTTGTAAGGACCAATTTCGTTAAAACCAACAAACCACAGGGATGATTTATGAAAGTTAATTTTTCATAAATCGTTCTTGTTGTTTGTCGGATTTAACGAAATTAGTCCCTACAACTTTTTTTAACAGATCCTCTCCCTATGGTTTTGACTCGTATTGGGTTTGGCCCCTATGGTTTGCATTTTTACTATCTTCTCCCTATGGCTTTTGACCCGTATCGGGTTTGGTCCTTGTGGTTTGCAGTTTTTTACTAGTCTCAGGACCTAACTCGATACGGTTAAAAACCATAAGGAGATGATCCGTTAAAAAAAGGTTGTAGAGACCAATTTTGTTAAACCCGACAAACTACAAGGAGGATTTATGAAATTAACTCTTATGTGATTTTGTTAAATGTTTGTTCCGTTTAAATTCTGCTCAATTCAGTTTCTTCATTATTTTCGAATATTTATCGCATGACAATGAACTGCATGTTTTAAGCAGAGTTTTGAGTATTGCTGAAAAGGTTATCGATTTTAGTTCAAACTTCGCATTTTGGCCTTTCTCAAGTAGTTTCTTTCTCAAGTTTGTGCCGTTTTATTTTTTTGTTTATGATATATCGATTAACTAATGAAGAACATGTTAAACAAAGGTTTTATATGTAATCCCAAGACTCTTAACTCACCTACTACGCTCGTTTAGGGGGCCACCACTGGCTTCAAAACATTCGGGTCAACACTTTGATCACACATGGTATCTTTAAACCCGGGGTACCCATCATTACCATTCCAATGAAATAAAATTTCCTCTTGATGCGGTCTATCTCAACTGCCATTGCAGCAGGTATGCTAAATAGTGAAATGTAACAGGTAGGAAAGGTTGTTCATTACCTACTCTAGACAGGTTGTTACCTTTACGGCTTTACTGCTGAACTATTGTGCTTCTGCCATTTTAATTAAGATATAATATATCTAACGTCTGGAATCAAATGAGGTTCAGGAGCCACTTTTGGAAGTTGAAGATCATTCATCACAATTAACCTTAGTATCATAGGTAAAAGGATAATTGATCTATATACACATGAGGTCGAAAGGCCAAAAGATAAATGGTCATCACAAATTATACATGCAAAACAACCACATAATTTCAAAATTAAGTTCAGACTTCAAATGTTAGTCACTTATAAAAAGGAAACAGAAACCCCATTGTCTTATTTTGACGAAAACTAGCTACTTGCAGAATCAAACGACTTGCTGGCAAAATGAATCTCACAATACCTTGAAGCCCTTGGGCACTTCAACAGCTTAGCACACAACCTCATTTCTTCCTCCAGACGTTCACTTTTGCACGAAATTGTCAGCGTCTTCAAAACCTCTGCATTCCGCAACATGTATTCTAAAAATTGTATATCGTCTTCCCGCCCCTTGCAATTTTTGTATTCAATTGTTCTGAGGTTGTTTAAAATACATGTAGGTACTGAAGGCGGCTCATTCCAACAAGACTGTTTCGCCTTTTGTTTAAACACAAGCAAGAATAAAAGAATCTAAATTAGTTAAACCTAAACAATAGAAGTAAGAAAGATTGCATAAAACTCGTCAAACCTTTAGAAACACTGCGTACCTCCTCAAGAGACAAATGTTCCAACTCGGAACAACTTTCAAGAAACTCAAAGATTAATGTAATACAATAACCACTCTTCAACTCCAAATGTTTTAAATTTTGGAATCTGGGCAAAGGTGCATTTGGAGAATCCTTAAAAGAAAAACAAAATTATAGTTCAAATTTTTTTGAAGAAGTATACATAATATGTAACAAAATCAGCACATTGATGTATACAAATAAAAACTTACAGAATACAGCAAAAACGATAGCGATTTAGCTTCAATTATTCCTTTGAAAAACTCAACCCACAGATTACTATATCTTAGATAAAAATCTGAAAATGTTACTGAAACCAAAGATGGAAAATCTTCCATCACAAAAAGTGAGCGCCACCAACCGCTAACAACAAGGTCTTCAAGCTTAGGGACATTTAACACAATCTTGTTGACGTCCCAAGATTTTGATACTTTTAGTTTTAAATGCTTCAGTGTAGGGATATTGAATCTGTACTCTTCTTCATTATGGCGTTCATCTATATAAAATGATAGACTTTCAAGTACTGGGCAGCCACGTATGAGTCTGAATGCAGTGAGAGAAGGATTATCATAAACACCAATGTCCAAGGTTTTTACAAAAGGAAGATTGAAAGGAGTTTGCCACTCAAAACCTTTCGCGGAATTAATAGTTTCTATCGTTAATTTTGTTAGTGTCTTGCAAGTGAACAAACTCAAAGGCCAGTCGAGGAGCAAGACAGACTGTATGTCGAGTTCCCTAACATTTAACCTAACAGCCTCATCTATCCACTTAGTCATTCTTGACTCTTGAACCCATAAATTACTAAAGCGTAAACGAAATAGCTTGATTTCAGTTGTTTTGCAGAGATCCAAAACGTGATCCACAAATGCACAACAGTTCAGTAAACCATGGAAGGGGAGAACATCAATGTCAATGTTGGTGACCAATGTCCAATTGTACCTCCATCTTTTAGACAAAATGCTAGTTCGCACAGCAAATTTTGTAGGCATTAAAGAGAGTATTTCTGAAAGAACCTCATCAGGCATGTTACTAAGCCTATCGACATGATTGGAACCCATTAAATAGACGAGACCTGCTTTATAAAATTCACGTCAAATTTCAAACATACATTTAACCATATTAAGTAACTCTATCATCAATTTAACTACTATAATAGGAGGCCAACAGTGACAATTTGTTTATAAGGTTTTTTTGCAACGTTTAAAAAACTTGTTTATAACAGACCCGGGGGAGCTGCCGGTTCAAGGTTCAACCAGTTTTTTTTCTCCTAAACCGGCTTCCGGTGATTCCCGGTTCAATCAACCTGGTTTCGGGTTAAATGTTATCGAAAAATAAGCAGAAGCAGTTTCGATTATGAGAATTTTTTTGAATGAAACTTCTAACACTGAATAAACTTACAAGATGAATAGTTTCTTATTTTAATAAAAGTATAACGATCGACTAAATTGTGACTGAAATTAAACATATTAGAGCTATAATTGATTAATTTTACCTGTTGCAATTTCAGCAGTAACTCTCGGTAATACATAACTCTCGGTAGAAGTGATTATGGTTCCGATTGACTTCATTTCCGATTTGGGGATTTTTTAACTTCTCAAGAAATACATAACTGTGTTATAGTCAAAGTTGCTTTTTATGGCCGAAGAAGTGTATTTAGACTAAAGTTATACAGTTGGTCCCTCACTTATTCAAATTCTTGAGTTTAGTCTCAAGATCCACAAAATTATACTGTTAGTCCCCAACGATTTTCCTTTTTTTTTTCCCCCCAAATGTAAGTACAAGTATGTAAAAGTACAACTGCAAGTGTGTAACAATACAAATTCACATAAAAAGTACAAGTCGCATAAAAAAGTACAAGTCACATAAAAAATATAAGTCGCATAAAAAGTACATCGCCGGTCGCATAAGAGGACACTTACACACATGTACTTTCCACTTACACAAATTTACTTTCAAATTGGACACTTGTCAAACTTAGATTAGGTTGCATAAGTCGCATAAGTCGCAAAGAAACAAATGCAAATTATGTTTCGCTCCTTATGTGCAATACTACAATACAAATTGTCATAGCAAGTCTATAAACAAGTGTTTGGTTATTAATTTTTGTGAATTTATATAACCATTGTTATAACAGAATAGATATTCTAATAATAACTTTTACGGATTTTTATGCTCATTAACCTTTTAGTTAAAAAGTGTAGCCCAGTTGAAAACCCATCCAGCCAAATCCCAAATGTTGAACCTGAAAACCCGTGTACTCTTGATGGATTTATCCCTCTTGTATAAGTCACAAACTTAAGTCACATGTCATTTCCCGAAAATAAAGAAGGATGGTGGACGCCCAATACTTGATGTAATGACTCTAGCCTCGTATCGGCTTCATTGACGAGTCATGATGTTGTGATATATGTTAGGGGTGGCAATCGAGTCATGTTCAGGTTGACCTATTCGAGTTAGCGTGTTGGCGGGTTATTATAACTTCTACATTAAAGGATTCAATGTTTGTATGACCTCTGTATCTATTGTGTCTTACTTCTAATGGATAAAGCTTTTAAAGGTGTCTAGAATAAACTATGATAACAATGGTAAAAGGGATAAAAGATGATCGACTCCAGTGTTTATATGCACATCAAGGTCCTCACATGTCAAACTTGCAAAACAAACCACATACCGAAATACATAATTGCATAATTAAGTTCAGACTTCAAACATTAGTCACTTAAAAAAGGAAACAGAAACCCAGTGTCTTCTTTTGACAAAATCTACCTACTTGCAGAACCAAACGACTTCCCAAGAAAACGAATCTCACAATACCTTGAAGCCCTTGGACACTTTAAAAACTTAGCATACAACCGCGTTTCTTCCTCCACGAGGCCACTATTGAACGTGATTGCGAGAGTCTTCAAAACTTGTGCATTCCCCAACATGTATTCCAAAAACTGTAATTCGTCCTCCCGTCCCATGCAATTTTCATATTTGATTGTTGTAAGGTTGTTTAGAATACAAGTGGGTAGTGAGTGTGGCTCAGTCCAGCAAGGTTGTTCCATATCCGGCTTAGCACAAGCACAATTAAAGAACCCAGATTAGTTTTATGCAAACAAATAAGAAAGCATGGAATAAAAAAAGCTTTAGAAACATCTAGTACCTTCTGAATAAATAACTGTTCTAACTCAGAACAGCTTTCAAGAAATTGAAAGATAAAAAGCCAATTTAAACGATATCCGCTCTTGAACTCCAAATGCTTTAAATTCGGAAATTTCAGAAATGATGCATCTGGTAAGCGCTGCAAAGGGGGAAAAAGTATATATATCAATATTGAAAAAGGGATTCATCTATACATCAGGACACTGAAATCTCAAATAAAAAAACTTACAACACTAGCCCTATCCAATGAAAGTGATTTAGCACCAGTTATTCCTTTTAGAAGCTCAACATACAGATGGACAAATCTTACTTCAGAAAACGAAAATGAAACAGAAACGAGAGAAGGAAAATCTTCCATCACAAAAAGTGAGCACCATGTCCCATCAAGACAGAAGCTATCAAGGTTAGGGACATTTAACACAACCTTGTTTATAATTGATGCACATTTCGGAACGCTTAGTTTTAAATGCTTCAGAGTAGGGATTCTGAATATGTAATCTTCTTCATCACCACGCCAAGTTATCTTAAGTGATAAACTTTCAAGTACCGGGCAGCCACGGATGAGTCTAAATGCATTGAGAGAAGGATCGCTAAAAATAGCAATGTCCAAAGTTTTGAGGCAAGGAAGATTGAAAGGAGTCTGCCAGTCCATAACCTCAAAATCACTACCATTTTCTATCCTTAATTTTGTTAGTGTCTTGCAAGTGAAAAAACTAACAGGCAACTCGAGCAAGGCAAACTGTATATCAAGATCCCTAACGTTTAAGCTAATAGCATCGTTTATCCACTTAGTCATGCTTGACTTTTGAACCCATAAATTACTAAACCGTAACCGAAATAACTTAATTTCAGTTGTTTGACAAAGGTCCAAAACGCGATCCACAAAATTGCAACAATTCTGCAAACCATGGAAAGGGTGAACATCGATGTCAATGTTGGTGACCAACGTCCACTTGTACCTCCATTTTTTAGATAGAATGCTAGTTCGCGCCGCAAATTTCGTAGGCATTAAAGAAAGTACTTCTGAAAGAACCTCGTCAGGCATGTTACTAAGCCTGTCGACATCCTGGGATTCCATTACAATAGACATGACCTGCTTTTTACAACTCACATCAGATACAATCTTTTCAAACATACATTTCACCATAAATCCAACACACACCATACAAATGAAATTTATTAGAGAAGGGGTTATTGCAACAAAATGTAATAAATTCTCAACGAAAATTTGATAAATTCTCAACGAAAATTTGTTTGTATGCAGTGCTTATCTAAGCTTACATGATGGGCTTATGAGCTTATTATCTTATATGTGTCAAATAAGCCTAAACTAAGTGTTTGGCTAATCCAAACACTTAACATGTGCTTATGAGCTTATGATATATAAGCCATAAGCTGCTTATATACCGTAAGCATAAGCTCAGTTCATAAGCTTAGCCAAACACCCCCTAACTTATATTCTGTAGATTAGTCGGCCAAAAGGTCGGAAACTATAGCTACCCGAACAACTATACAGTTAGTGTGGGTGTTTAGATTTGGCTTTCATCTGTTTATCATTTTATCAAACAGTTGGTGGGCATGATAAATCTTTGTAAGAATTACAACGATCAATTAAATAGTAGGAAAGAATTACTGTAAATAGAAATGTAAATGATTATTTTTACCTGATTCAATTTCACCAAGGATTAGGGTGGCTCATATTTCGGATTTGGGGATTTCAACTTTTCAGTTAAGTCAATATATTTGCGTAGAGGTACTTTTTTTAGGGGTTGTTTGTGAGACTTGTTAAATAGATGTACTTAGGGTTGAGCAAACGGACCGGATGGACCGGACCGACCGACAAAACCGACCGGACCGGACCGGACCGACCACATTCGGTCCGGTCCTCGGTCTAAGCTTTTTGGCTAATTCGGTCCTCGGTCCGGTCCGGACCGACCAAAAACCCGAAAAAACTTGCCAAATCTTGCCTAATTGGACCGTGATCACCCTTAGATGTACTTTTGTCTCTGTTAAAATTAAGAGAGATTTTTTTAAATGGTCTACAACTAGTACCTATTTGTTAAATGAAATGTCGCATAAACTTTTTACGAAAATGAACTTTTGATTCTCATCTGTTAGATTCATTTGAGGAAAAAAAATTCGACCCTAGATTTGTGACACAAGTTAACAAAAACATGACCCAAATCTTTAAAACGCAACACAAGTTTAGACACATTTGTAAACCGCGACACAAAATTTTAAAACGTAACTTGTGTAAAAAGCGACCCTAATTTAAAACGCGCCTACAAAACGCGACCCTATTTACAAAAGTAAAACGTGACTACAAAGTAAAACACGACCATGCTTTTACAAAAGTAAAACACAACAAACTACAAAACGCGAGCAATTTATTAAAAAACGACGACTTGTGTAAAAGATTCTTTTGTACCTATTTCTTTGGAGCTGAAGTAACAAGTTAGGAAAGTGGCTGGCATTAGTTGTCCCACTTAAAAATCTAAAATTATTGTAATTGTATTTTCTCTGTGTAAAACGCTGCTCTAGCCACACTCAAATTTTACGCAGTAAAACGCGACACCACAAGTTAAACGTGACACCACAAGTTAATGTGGGTCGAGTGTCAAAATTTTCGGTCTACACAAAACATGGCCCTAATTTGCGATTGAAAAGCAATGAGAGCAATGATTGTGACATATTTTGTTCATTTTTGTAAAACTTGAAAAAAGAAGGTTTAGATTGGAAAAAGCACTATGTAGATAGATTATTTAGGTAATTGATTTTAAATTAATGTTTACATTGTTATTTTGGTAAAATTTTATTTTACGGAGTATGTTATAATCAGTGAAATGATACCATTGTAAATATAATATTTGATTGATAAAGAATGATATTAGCTCAAATTTATAATTCTTTTCGCATTATAAAAATGAACACTTGTCGGGAAAAATACGAATTTTGTTAAATTTAGTTATAGTGGATAAACTTATTAAAAAGACTAAAGTATTTGCCCGATATGGCATGAACTAACTCTAGAGATTGATACAACTTTTTTGCTTTTAGTTTTATTTGGTTGCGTAGTTTTAAGAAAAATAACTTCATAGATGATAAACAAAAAAAATTTGTTAAAATAATTTTAAGTAATACCAATGCGCGAAAAAAAAAAAAAAAAAAAAAAAAAAAAAAAAAAAAAAAAAAAATTAAAAAAAAAAAAAAAAAAAAAACAAAAAGCAAAAAAAAAAAAAAAAAAAAAAAAAAAAAAAGACTTTAGAGATTAGAGACTAAAATAACAGGTTACTAAAATATAATATAAGATGAACACATGATTACTTAGAAAAGATAAGATCATATGAATGATATGAAGTTAACACGGAACAAAATAAGGTGATTTTTTTCTTGAAATCTTAATCTGATGGGTGCTCATTTGTTTATATAAGTGAAAATGTGAAATTAGAATCACAATACGAAGAACACATATCACCAGCATTTAAAAACAACAATATCCATTTTACATATCTCAAAACACCAAGACATGTATTTCACTATTCACTAATGAGATATTAACAACCATCTATCTGGCCNGTAAACTATGCAAGGGCAAATCATAGTTGCACCGATGTATTCATGGCATGAACTTGTTCTTCCGGTCTTTGTAACGGGTCTTTGTAACGCTCTTTGAACATAGCTTCGACACGTTTCCTAACTTGTTCAGCATCCGGATGGGGGCCATATCAAAGTACGTCTGCAATTCAAAAGAAATAGTCATGAATATTGTTTACAAATTAAACATAGTAGATTTATGAGTAAAGCTCGACATTGATTTTTTGTGTATATATTGCTAGGAAAAACGAAATTGATGAATGTTTGACCAAATTTAAGCAAAATTTGACTTTTTTTAACCAATCAGGAGGCTCGATTTTGTAGTTGAGCTCTCCCATTAGTTAATAGAAGAACTGGTTTTCACTTTTTGTATATTCTCTATAAAAGATATATAAAAAAAAAAAAAAAAAAAAAAAAAAAAAAAAAAAAAAAAAAAAAAAAAAAAAAAAAAAAAAAAAAAAAAAAAAAAAAAAAAAGACTTTAGAGATTAGAGACTAAAATAACAGGTTACTAAAATATAATATAAGATGAACACATGATTACTTAGAAAAGATAAGATCATATGAATGATATGAAGTTAACACGGAACAAAATAAGGTGATTTTTTTCTTGAAATCTTAATCTGATGGGTGCTCATTTGTTTATATAAGTGAAAATGTGAAATTAGAATCACAATACGAAGAACACATATCACCAGCATTTAAAAACAACAATATCCATTTTACATATCTCAAAACACCAAGACATGTATTTCACTATTCACTAATGAGATATTAACAACCATCTATCTGGCCAACTACGATCGGTCACCGCCGAAGGTTAGTGACAAATAAAGAAGAGTGGTAAAATAGGAGAGTGTATTGGTATAAAGAGAAAGTGTAGAAAGACGATTATATCTATATAATAGGTGGACGAAAATGGTGAGTGAGATGGTGGTTCAGTTGACGGTAGATCGAGATGGTTGCAGGCGTTTTTGTGTTTGGCGTGTGGGACGGTGCCGGGGCAGCCGGAGATGATGATGAGGATTGTTTCTTCACAAAGTGATAGGGTTGTGAGTGGTGGTGAACTTGTGATGGATGGAGGCAAGATTCAAGCTTTGGTGGTATGTTTACGTCTAGAGAGATCAAAACAAAGTATTTATGAAAAGAGAAATTATGTATCCTCCCTTTTGTTTTTATTTATCTTTCTACTCACCTGATATTGATAAATTGCAAAATTGACAGTTTGGATATAAAGAGATAACGAGCAAAGAAAAAACATATTACATATTGTGTTTAGAAAGATAAATAGGCACATGAATTAGGAGAATATAAGAAAACTTCTATGTAAAAGGGAAGAATTAGGAGAGAAATGAATTGGGACAGATTATATGATGGATGTTGGGTCAACACTGTGATCACAATTCACACATGGTATCTTCAAACCTGGGGTACCCATCATTACCATTCCAATAAAATGAAATTCTCTTGATGCGGTCTGTCTCAATGGCCAATGCAGCAGGTAGGAACGGTTGTTATATTACCTATTCTAGACAGGTTCTTACCTTTACTGCTGAACTATTGTGCTTTTGCCATTTTAAGTAAGATAAGGAGTATAATATATCTAATAAATGGAATCAAATGAGGTTCAGGAGCCACTTTTGGAAGTTCAAGATCATTCGTCGCTTTTAACCTTAGTATCATAGATGAAAGGATAGTTGATTAATACACTTGAGGTCAAAAGGCCAATAGATTACTGGACTGTAATGTTCACACATCCACATTATGGTTATCTATATCTTTTATACTATAAAGCATACATATCCCGGACGAAATCCCAAACCCCACTCCAAGGCTCATCTTATAATTCAGACACTCCAAACCTAAACGCAACTTCAACTTTTAAATATTTCCCCCTTCCCAAACATTTCAACCTTCAAAAATTAGAAATTTCTCCCAACACATTTTCCCTTTTTTTTAAACACATACACTATTCTTCTAAAGTAGCAAATGAATATTGACCGATGCTTTAAGCGGGTACGATGCTAGTCAAAAATCATACTTGCAAAACAAAGTACATAGGACAAGCCATTGCAAAACAAACATTAGTCACTTATAAAAGGGAAGGAAGCAAAAACCCATCGTCCTTTTTTGACAAAAACTAGCTACTTGCAGACTCAAACGAATTTCCAACAAAATGAATCTCGCAATACCTTGAAGCCCTTGGACACTTCAACAGCTCGGCACACAACCTCATCTCTTCCTCCATACGTTCACTTTTGTACGTAATTGTTAGCGTCTTTAAAACCTCTGCATTCTGCAACATGTATTCTATAAACTTTATATCATCCTTCCTCAACTTGCAATTTTCATATTTCATGGTTCTAAGGGTTTTTAGCATACACGTGGGTACTAAGTGCGGCTTAAACCAGCAAGAGTCCGGCTCATTAGTCCAGCAAACTTGTGCAGTCTTTTGTTTGAACACAAACAAAGATAAGACAATTCAAAGTCATACATAAACAAAAGAAGTTAGAACGCAAGAAAACAAACATGTCAAAGCTTTACAAACATCCCGTACCTTAATAGATAAATGTTCCAACTCAGAACAGCTTTCAAGAAATTTAAAAATTATTATTTGTTCAAATTTATAACCATCATCCGTCAACTCCAAATGCTTTAAATTTGGCATGTTGAGCAAAGGTTCATCAGGTAAGTCCTTCAACTAAATAAAATAATAGTTGAATCCATTAAAAAAAGAATGCATAAAATGTAAAAAATATAAAATAAATAAATAAAAAATTAGACATTGATGTACACAAGAAAGGAACTTACAGAATCATTGATAAGGAACGAAAGCGATTTAGCTCCAATTATTCCTTTTAGAAGCTCAACCCACAAATGACTTGGTTCCGGATATAATGAAAATGTTACCGAAACCAAAGATGACAAATCTTCCATCACAAAAGGTGAGCCCCATCGACCACCAATGGTAAGATCTTCAAGATTAGGGACATTTAACACAACCTTTTTAAAACTACCCCATTTCCAAGTTTTTAGTTTTAAGTGCTTTAATGTAGCGATGTCAAACCTGCATTCTTCTTCCTCTGAGCAATGTATCATTTGAAGCGAAAAACTTTCAAGTACTGGGCAGCCACGAATGAGTTTTAGTGCATTTCGAGATCCAATGCCAAAAACCGTAATGTCTATGGTTTTCAGACATGGAAGATTGAAAGGAGTCTGCCGGTCCAAACCGTCGCAAGAATTATTACTTTCTATTGTTAATTTTGTTAGTGTCTTGCAAGTGAGCAAGCTCAAAGGCAACTTGAGCAAGCCAGACTGTATGTCGAGTTCCCTAACGTTTAACCGAACAGCCTCATCCATCCACTTAGTCAATCTTGACTTTTGAACCCATAAATTACTAAAACGTAACCGAAATAGCTTGATTTCAGTTGTTTTGCAAAGATCCAAAACACGATCCACAAATGCACAACAGTTCAGTAAACCATGGAAGGGGTGAACATTGATGTCAATGTTGGTGACCAACGTCCAATTGTACCTCCATCTTTTAGATAATATGCTAGTTTGCACCGCATATTTTGTAGGCATTAGAGAGAGTATTTCTGAAAGAATTTCTTCAGGCATGTTACTAAGCCTATCGACATTCTTGGAACCCATTAAAATTGACGAGACCTGCTCTTTAAAATTCATGTCAAATTTCAAACTTTTCAAACATACATTTCACAGTACGTCCGACATACACCATACAAATGAACATTACGGAGCATTCATTTAACAAAGATATAATAGGCGGTCAACATGTATAAGTTTGCTAATAAATAATTAGAGTCATAAGGTATTTGGGATTTCTTACTCTTATATATATAAACAAAAGCACATATCATAATTCTGCAAGCAAGGACTTCAGGAGTGTTTGGATTTGCTTATTTTGTTTTGTTTTTGTTTTTGTTTATTTTTTCAAAACTTATGTTTCCAGAGGAGCACGTTTAAGGGATGCATATATCTTTGTTAAAGTTTCTCGTTTAAATATGCACTTAAGAAGTCACTTTGAACCCAAAATAAGCAAAAGCTAGTATTACATTTTTTTTCCCAACAACAAATTAACTTTATTTCATCAAAATAGAATTTACATAGTGGTTGAAGGCAAACGAGCAACAAGCTGCGCCGCTAGCCCTTTTTGGATTGCAAAACTAACTCTTTTGAAAACTACATCTGTGGATCTATGTGTTATAATATTACTGTTCACAAATTAAACGCTTCACATTCCAAACTGCTTATTTGTTCTTTCTACAAGTTATCCTTAAATATTCATGAGAAGTTTTATCAAATTTATATTTATATTCAGTAAAAAATGAATATGTGATTAAAAAACGTTCTAATTTTTATTGACCTGCTAATCCTGCCTCTAACCAAAGCTGGATAAGGCAACAAACAACGAGTATTCTGAAACTCGAACTCGGCTATAGTTCTCGCTTGAGTAGCTCAAGCTCGACTTAACTAAATTCGAATTGAATTTCGAGTATGTGATGCTCGAGAACTTTCATTAAACTCTTAGTGGGCATGGTAATTTTACACATAATTTGCTTGACTAGTTCAAAAAAAGAAAAGAAAAGAAAAGAAAAGAAAAAAAAAGTAGTTTTACCTTTTGATTATTCTTAGATATTCATGCAATTTCAGAAGTAACGTTTGGGAGAACATGCGATTTAAAAGGATTAGGGTTTTGATCGAGTGGCGTTCAAAGTTGGAGACACGGGTGTATTTAAATGTATCGATCATTTTTTTTTTTTTTCCTTAGAATGTAGTTTGGCACCCTGAACTTGGGTAAGTGTAATTTTTAGTGCCCTAAACTTTTAAAGATATATAATGATACATTGAACTTGGCTAAGTGAAATTTTTACCACCTATAGGCTATAAGTCTATAACCACTTAAAAATTAAGTTCGTTAGAAATTTAACGGACATTAACCTTAAAATTACAATATTCATAATATAACTACTAGGGCAAATGACAAAAAATGATAGAACTTGACATCTTTTGTGATTGTGTGTAGACAACTGTATTTTCTTATTGTGTGTACTGAACATTCAAATTTCGATCATTGTGTGTATTTTGTGACCATTTTACTTTTAATTTTTTCAAATTTCGAAGGGTAAAATTGTCATTTTGCATGGCAGAATAGTCACAAAATACACACAATTATCAAGATTTGAAAGCTCAGTACACGCAATAAAAAAAATAGTTTGCTACACACAATCACAAAAAGTGTCAAGTTCAATGTATTTTTTGCCATTTGCCCTAACTAATAAATAAAGATAGAAACAAGTCGACTAGAGCCCAATGTTGTCAAGCTCAAGCTTGACCCTTGGCAAGCTCGGGCTCGACTCGACTTGTTTTTACATTTCCACCCTTATTTAGTAGTTATACGATGAATATTGTAATTTTGAGGATATCTTTTGTAAAATTCTTAACGGGCTTATTAACCATTAAGTGGTGTAATGCAGTAAAAATCCACTTAACCAAATTCAAGGTATCATTCTACACCTTTAAATTTCTGAGTACTAAATATTTCACTTGGCCAAGTTTATGGCACCAGTGTTAAAAAAAAAAAAAAAAAAAAAAAAAAAAAAAAAAAAAAAAAAAAAAAAAAAAAAAAAAAAAAAAAAAAAAAAAAAAAAAAAAAAAAAAAAAAAGTTTAGTGTGTGCTTGGTAGAGAGAAATGAGATAAGAGAAATGGAAATTAATTGAATTACATTGTTTGGCAGATGAGATGAAGAATTTAAGAGAATTGATAGAGAATTTGTAATGTAATTTTTAAACTTTCATTACCATCACTTTTTGTTGGATAATTGGAGAAATGAAAATGTTTTATTTTTGTAATATTTTTTTACGATATGTATTTTTCCTTTTTTAACTTACACGTGTATTGTAGTGTCAAATAGATTATTTAAAAAAAATAATTTGTTTAATTTTTTTACAAAAAATATTTTTTAAATAATTTTTATTAAAAATAAATTAAAAAATTTAAAAAAAGGTTTTTTTAACTTTTGTTTGAAATAATTTTATATAAAAAATAATTTAAAAAATATATTTTTTTATATAATTATTATTTAGAAAAAATAATTTTTTTTAAATAATTTTATAAAATTTAATTAAAAATATATTAAAAATTAAATAAGTTTCTAAAAAAAATTGATATATATTTTTTAGAATTGTTATTTAGGGAAAATATATATATTTTTTTAAATCAACAAACAAATACATGTGAGTCTTAATGATAAAATGTTATTAATTTTTTTTCTTTCATTTCTCGGGTTAAATCTTTGTTATTACCAAACATTATAATTGAACAAATTTTTTTACTGATTTCTGTTCTCTGAATTTCTATTCTCTACTTCATTTCATTTTTTTGAAATTCTCTCTACCAAACGTGACCTTAAAGTCTTTCCAACCAAAATGTTACCGGTCATTTCTTTAGCTATTTTTTAGTTGACATAGTTACGGGTCATAGTGTTTGCCGATAACAAAGACTCAAGCAAATAGAATAAAAGTGGTGGAAATGAGGATGCTAAAGTAGCATTATAGTAACACTATGTTAGACCTGATCCTGATCCTGAATGGAGTCTTGAGAGCGGAAGTGGAAGTCACGACAATCATCACAAAGATGAGAGAGGACGATTGAGATAGTTTGAGCTTGTCAAGAGGAGATCACAGTTAACACCTTTTAAGAGAGTGGTGTTGGTTATGTGTGCATAGCCTAACATGTAAACTTATATTGGTCCATATTTACCAGACATGAGGGTCACACCCATATAACACGAGACTGCTGAATGATATACATAATATTGTATATACTAGACAAATACTCGTGCAAAGCGACGGTTTATAGAGATAAATAATAATACTTGCGAAATCGTGATTCTGGTTCGACCCCATGATGCAAAGTGTGTGCTTTTTGAAATACAAGGTGTTAGTTTTTAATATTAATATAGTATGTGTTAATTAAAAGTTGTCAAGTTTAGAATTGATTAAAAAAAGACCCATAATTTAAGTTGTCAAATTTAAGAGATACTTATATTTAATTTAGATAAACTACATTATTTTAAGTTTCAAGTTTCAAGATTTAAGAAAACACACACTCTTTATAAGTAGTAGATATAGAAATACTCAAATTAATTAAAAAAGAAATTAAATGGGCTATTTACTTATTGGGTTATTTGGGTACGTTATTTCTAGATTCATATACCCATTCAAGAGGTAGGCTGATTTGTTTATACTAATACAATAACATGATATTCAGAATTTGTTAAGTGCTCATTTGTTGCGCATTGAGCCCCCTCCTTTAACAGTGACGGTGATTAGCATGTGAAAGTAAAGCAGCTGCACAGGGCCTCCGATTTAGTAGTCCATTAATATTTACATATGTCTAACTTGAATTTTTATAGCCCTTTCTAAATATTATGTAAGAGGGCCTCCGATTTAGTATATGTCCATTACTATTTATACATGTCTAAGTATACTATGTTTGAATTTTTCATAATAATTAAGTTTTTCGTGATTTACGGTGCCTCATTCGTAGTTTCACACCGGGCCACCGAAATCAATCGGACAGCCCTGTCCTTTAACTTGGTAGTCGCTACATACGTGGGTTTCCTCGATCACACTATATGTTCACTCATGTCGGGCAAACTAATCAGGTAACTTGAAACCGGGCGTGCCAGAACACTAAATAACACAATAACTTGAACGATCGTTTTAGAAATAACTTAACAAATGAATAACGATTTAAAACGAAACCAGGGACTTCACAAAATTAGAATAAAAGTCTGCAGACTAAGCTTTTATTAACAAATTGTTACAAACACAAACGGGTGTTCGCAAAGATAAAATGTAAAGAGAGAAATGTAAAATGATTAAAATCATTCAAAAACTAAATGGTATTATCTCCATGTATTTGACTATTTGTAGACTAACCAAACTCTTAGACCAGCTAAATTTGATCTCAACTAACTATCCTACCTAAAGAGCATGTGCTAAAAAACAATTCGTAAGAAAACCGTTATCTGTTTGCATAACATCTCCTACACCTTCTTTACAAATTGTTATCGGTTTGTGATGAGACGAAAAGTGTATGCGTTTTAGGGGGTCATTTAAACCCTGATTCGAGTTAATATGATTAAATATTGCCCTAAATCGTTCCTTTTGTCATTTTAGGTACTTTTGAGAAGAATTCTGGAAAACACATCAATTTGGACGTTTTTGAAGCATAAAAGTGAAGAAAACGACAAAGTCTCAAAAGCAAGCTGGAAATCCTACCTGACGGCATCAGAGTCACAAGGTGACGCCGTCAGCCAACCAAGACAAAGGAGTGGATTCTGACTATACCAGACGCCCTATGAAAAAGTTGAGATGTTTACACCTGACGGCGTCAGGTGTTAATAAACCTAGGCCGTCAGGTGTAATGTTAAAGAGAGACGGCCCAGCCAGTTTAACAAGTGACGGCGTCAGAAGTAGATCTAGGCCATCCGAGAACCCTAGTGGCGGCGAGCTGACGGCGTCAGAACCCATAACCTGACGCCGTCAGAATGTATTTTCTATATATACTTTTCTATTTTTCATTCATTAGTGTGGAACTTTTGGTGCAACTTTGGGAATAAACCCTAAGACGAATTTGGCTGTATTTCCAAGGGTTTTTCACCCTTGATTCTTCCATGTTCAATTAAAGATAAGTCTTCACTTAAATTAACCAATATGTCTATGTGTTGGTTAATTATATCTCATGCTTGTTTTTCAATTAACATGGAAGGCTAGATTTATCTTGTGTTTGCATAGATCTAATGAAACCTAACTATTGATTATTGGTTGTTGGTGTGTTATTA